>PQVD01000477.1:0-14173 GCA_003012265.1 Setaria equina | reverse complement strand
AATAATAATAATAATAATCTTATTCTGAGTTGAAAATTATGATAAAGATTTTCATTTTGTTTTTAAAATTTTAGCTCATATTAGGAAACTTATTTCATCGATATGAAGCTATCATAATAAGTACTTTACGGACTCCTCCTCCAATTTGACCAATACTTGATGAGCAATAAGCTTCTTTTTTAGCAAACTTTATACCATGATTACAGCTATGCTCCAATAGCATATTCATGCAGCATATTGACGCCGTCAAAGTACACGTGGCTATCGTTTCGTTCAATTTTATTTCAGTACACGTTGATAACTGATCAAAATGCTTCTTGCCACTTGCACAACAGTGCGATAATTCGTTTGCATCGACAAAAGCTGCAAGTTCCGATTAACTTATAACCATGCATCATTTTAACCGAGATTTTAAGAAAAAAGATTAACTTTTCATTATTTTGTATTAATAGATATAAACATGTGGAGATGATAACTGATATTAAAATTATTATCTCATATTGAAAAAATAAGTACGGTACGATAGAAACATGCCAAAAATAGAAAAGAAAAAGCAATCAACCAAAAAGTGTCTATAACCTACCAACGACAAATATAAATGCTAGAAAATTTGGGTTTCCGATCAGTTGCCGCATCGAAAACTCCGCAACATCTTGAAATATGCATTAAAATCTTTAAATCTGATCGAAATTACTACTCTTTAATGGTAAACTTTCCGGAATAAACACTGGGATCGATAATATTATTATACACACCGAAATAACTAATAATATTCTACAAATAGATCTGGACCTGTTATGTGATCAAAAGAAAATAGTTTTACATTTTGGAAATTGAGATCATTTTTATCTTACATTTTTTAACTTACATTTTAGAAAGTAAAAATATTAGTTATAACGCCACTGACTTGCCCTACTGGAATTTAGCTAGCTAGTACAAAGCACAACTGAAATATGATATTACACTTTATATTGAACCGTTATCTCTTTCCATACTGCTATGATGCATCAGGTCAAAATTTTGCTACCAGATCAGATCATGGAGATGTGGAAAACCGATATAAACAAGATGCGAAAAATTACGACTTCAGAATATCAAGCAAATTATGTGAAAGCTAGATATTACAGATCAATTTAAAACTGTGAAAGAAGAAGAAAAAAAAACTTGCAAAATTGATTAGATAGCTAAATGGTTGTGCACATAGAAATATGATGGAAGTAAGCAGAAGTCTGGATGAAAGAGATTCTGCGCTGTTACGTGTTTCTTCCACTAATGGACCAACGTTTCCTGCAGCATAAAGATGACAATTAGCGATTATGATGAATTTTCATGCTAATAACAATAGTGCCACTTCAACAGCAGATGATATATTCAACTTTGAGATTCTCCTTTTTTCTTTCTCTTTTCTTTTTATTTTTCATTTTTTTTTTTTTTTTCAGCTTAAAATTTAACTAAAACAGAGCAAGAAGTGAACTATTGTGTAGGCTATATGTGTAGAAGTATGTAAGTATGAGTGTACATCTGTTCTTCTTATCCAACTCGAGAATTTCTTCTAAGCATTCCTGACATCTTTTCTTTTTTATTTTATTTTATCCTTTCAGTGATGCCATACCACATGACAATTCATTTTTTTTTTTTCGTTTTCTCTCTCTCTTTGTAAAAATTGAAAGAAGCGACTAAAGCATTACTTTCAACATTCAATTGATACTGTTTATGTTATTTTTTAAGATGTATTTATTCCTAATATTTATATATTCTCACTGCAAAAATAATTATTCTAGTAATGGGATTTTTAACTTTTTTCATAAAATAATGAAATGAAAAATCATAGGAAAACTTTTTGTCGGGATAAACATGGATGAAATAATTCATGGTAAAGGGGAGGATGTTTTTATTGTCCAGTTCATACATTCTTGATCCTGAAATGTTAATAACTTATATGACAAAGTATTGCCATTAGACGAAATATTAAAATATAACGAAAAAATTCAAACATCTACTATCCAACATTGAGAATATTTACTCTTGCACTACATATGTGCGAGCATTAAAGTTTCCACTTCAAAACGTTCGGATTTTAGGTACAGTGGCTACTTCGTTAAATGAGCCATCAACAGTAACATAATATTTCGGGAACTGTAGTAGCCAACAAGTTTGAAAGAAACTACTAGTAGTAATATCCGTATAAAAAAAACATATTTTTAGCAGGTAACACAAAATTGTAGCACAACAAAAAAACAAGCACTTTAAAGGCCTTCACCATAAATGCCGTCTCGCAACAAAAATGGAACTGATAGCAAGCATTAACAAGAAACAGATAACGCTCCACCAAGGACCATTGTTCACAAACTAATTGCCAACCACTGTTTATCAGTTTAACAGTCAACTTAAAGATAATGCACACAAATGCAGACATGTATACATTGGAAGCACATACATATTTCGAATAAACAAATATGGCAGAGAAATTGAAATTTGAAATGTATAAGTAGTAAGGTTTATTTTTTAACCTTTAAAGTATAAAAGTGATAATTAGAATACGCTGAGAATGATTACTGATAACATCTTTGAAGCATAAGTGTTTCATGCTTCCAGCATTATTTGGTATTGGAATAAAGCTCTAGTAAAATTCTTTCAGAGATAACAGATCAAAAATCAGTAAATTGATTACTTTTTGTTTTTACCAGGCAGGAAATAGTGCTTTTAGGACAGTCTAACAGATGATATGGGGAAGATGAAATAGCGATATACTTAAATGTACAAATTTCTCATTCACCGAGATGAATGAAAAACTTGTACATTAAATATTACTGGTATCACCCAGAGTGTTAATCTTCCCAAAAAAAAAAAAAAAAAATTAATTAAAAAACAGAAAAAAAAAAAAAATATAAAAAAAAAAAAAAAAAAAAAAAAACAAAAAAAAAAAAAAAAAAAAAAAAAAAAAAAAAAAAAAACGATTTTCTAATAAAAAAAAAATAGTTTAACGAAGAATAGAATTTAGCTTTCTGTATTTAACAGTAGTATAAAAGCAAGCTTAGTACTTTAAAATTCCGATAGAAGGAAAGTCGATATTGTGATGCTATGGCTACAAGAGAAATCATTCAATTGAAGTAGTAGTAAAGCATTTTAAGCAGAGAATTGACAAAATTAAAGGCTACCCAATCAACCCAATTTCCTGGGATGGGAGGAAGTGCTGCTTCACCATCAAACATGAATTCTGCAAACCAATTCTTTCCATCAACATACTGGTGTCACCATGTCATCCATTCACCAATCATCCAACGAATAAAACTAAATTCCATCGGCTTAAGTGAAATTCATACAATTCAATGATATTTTATGTTATTTGAATTTGTAAAATTATCTAAGGCAAATTAGTATTAAAAGAACCATCCTTCAACGTTGTAATATCACTCCCTTCTTGCATTAATCATCGCTCTATTGTTGACATCTCAAAAGAAAATCATTTTTCACGGCGTCCTGCAACAGTTATCTGAGGCCGCGCAATACGAATCTACTAATTGTTTTCCTCTTTCTAGCCCGGAAGAAGGTTGGGATGTTTTCATTGGTATTGCGGATTTCTTTGAGGATTTGGTGAGTAATATGTACTCCTGAAGTATTGGAAGGTGTCGGAAAAAGTGCTGGAAATAAACGTATTAGCTGAGGATATGAAGGTCGTTCATGAATCTGTAACTAAGTAATAATTTTATCTTTTAATTGATCTAAACGGATGAGCATAGCAATAGTAGTTCAATTCTTGTCGTGCTCATTTTGATAAAGACTTTTTGCACAGAAGAGACACCGTATCGGTAATGGGATATTTAATGTCTAGTTTCAATCGTCTTGATCCATCCCGCAGGATGTTGTAGATTTCCTCAGATTTTGTTTTAATTAGTATTCTGTTGACTTGGTATAACTCTAGACATTTTTGAAAGTCAAACTTTGCTGAATTTCAGTTGTTGATATGGATTTAATGGGCTCATCTTCCAAGCCATTAGCAGAAGATTTGCGGCCAAACAAAGACTGGGAAAACAGAACAGCTGGATGTGATTGTTATCAACGGAATGGTCAATCTCTTACCCGATTCGTTCTGTCAAATGGTTTTTTTCTTTACTGCTGCATTTGGATATTGTGGTTCTTCACGCAAGATTTATAGAATTTATCTTATATATAGGGTGAAAAAAATGGAGTAAAAAGTATTCGGAAGGAAGTGTACAGTTTTCTAGAGTTGCAAGTAACCAGAATCGTGTTTCTAAAGTATGATCAAACTCTGGTAAAATGAATAGTGGCCTTACTTATTCCCTGCACTTTTCATTCATCAAGGCTGTTCTTCATTACGCATTTACTTTGTTTTTTAGTAGTGATAGGAGTGTTTGTCACCGTATTCAGTTGGCTTTCTAAATAAGGTTCAATGTAAGAGGAGGTCAAATTTTTGAATTTAGTCTATCCACTAATTACTTTGCTATCAATGATTCTGACTCTCAGTACTTAATACTATGAAATTTACATTACAAAAGATAGGGTTTTGCTCAGTTAGATGTACTTATTTAAAATTAATATTTTTTATTTATCATGTGTTTAAGGTGAACTTTCCGAAAAGCAGCTTCATTTACTTCGCCACCCAAAGACGGGTAATCCAACATTATATGCAATCGGAAATGAGAGAGTAGAAGAACTGTTGAAATTTGATGACGGTTTGAGGTACAGTTAGGGAAATTTCGGAATTTGTGCAGTGAAATTCATTTTGAAATTGAGAATTGGATTTTTGGTTTGGTTAATATATTTTTCGGGTGAATTCAAAAAAAAAGATGGATCGGATAAAATCATTTTTTTACTGCTGGCTGTTGAAGTTAGAAGTAATCAGTTTGTCGCTTACATTTCTTTGTTGGATTCGCTATACGGATTTTTTTGTTGAGGTCAGTTCTGCTTGGTGATAACGTGATTAGTGATGGCTCATTGATTTTACTGGCTCCAGTGAATCCTGTGCTACTCTTACTACCCTATTTGCGAAAATATGCAACGGTAATGATACATGTTATTTGTTAAGAAATTAATAAGTGAGGATCAACGATTGGTTTTCTTGTTAAATTTCTCATTTTTTCTAATGAATTGTTAATAATTCTCCGGGGAGATCATGGTGATTTATGAAAAAAAGGGAAGTGTAATATACAGATAGTTTGTATTTTACAAGGACAAACAAGGTAGTAAATAATTTACCAAATTTTTTTTGTTAAAAGAAAAACGCTGGCTACTCAAGTATGTGAGATAAAAATGCTTTGGCATAGTTTGAGGCTGCCATCGAGTTAAAATTCTCTTTTTTTAATTACCTATACTTTTACAGGATGATTACGTATCACTGAAGAACATCTTAGTGGATGACAATTTCCCATCGATAAAATTGCTTGAGAATGTTAAAACTGTAAAATCTTCATTAAAACATGCATGTCACTGTAAAGGTTGGTATACCTCTTGATATTTAGTAGCTGTTTTAACAGGCTGTTTTAATCAGGAGAGATTTTGGAATCGGTATTTTTTTTTTTTTTTTCAGAGATGTCAGACATCGAAACATACAAATACAGTGAATCTCTGTTACTGGGTTACATAAAAAGGAAGATAAAACTGATGAAAAAATCTGATCACTGTCGTAAGTTTTAATAAAAAACATTGTAATTAATGACATGAAACAAGTGAAAGTCTCTGAAGATCTCAGTACAATTTAAATTTCTTTTTATTATTCTCGGGATTTTTACTTTACTGCTTAATCTTTTTGGAGGTTGCAATTACTTGTTTTGTAATTCTGTATATTTCATCTCTTGAACTGCTGTTTCTTACGCCAGGAGTCGGGTTTCAAAAAAATGTTGAAAAAATGGAACCTGCGGATTGTTCTAGTGCAGTGAAGGTGGAAAGAAAAGAGAAATTGATGAGATTCTTTAGGATCACTAAAAACTACTCCAAATAACTTAGTAAAAATTCCCAATGGTGATTTGAATGTTCCTTTTTCCGAGCATGATTAGAGAAAACGGTAGATGGAAGTACTGAGACGTAAGAATTAATGTATTCTTCTTAGAAATTCTTCAGAATTTGATTTCGACTACGCCGTTAGTGGTGTTTTGAAGGAGAACCTTCCTACAGATATTCTGAGTTTGGTAGAAATCGGTTTTGTTGAGTTAGAAAGTAAGAATGCGCAGTCGAATAAACGTCTACATCAGGATTCTGAAAGCACTGTGGAAAGCAACGAAATGAATGAAGTGGAGGTAAGTGATATCAATTTCGCCTCAGTTTTCAGTGGTGTGAAAGTTTCTTTTTAAGAATCGAATAAATGATATCATAGCAGGAGTTTTATTTGTATTGGTTACGGGTGGATTTTCAGGATTCAGTCGTTGATACAGAACCAGTGAAACGCATGCGTCTGAGAAGTGACGAAGTTTTTACTCAATGAATATATCCACGAATTGGTTTATTCGATTGAATTCATTCGTATTTCTATGTGGTCGTTGTTGCTGCCTTTCCAAAATTCCCACTTATGGCTCAATATTTGTTTTTTCTTGTTGTCAATCAATATATATTTTTAGTTCAAAAATGGGATATTCAAGAAGGTTTCCACTGGCGTTGGTGAAGGTCTTTCACAAATCTTCTGTGAAATACTTGGAAAATGTGCCCTTGCAAATGTAAATTTGTACGATAATGTAGTCCATTAATTGTTTTTCATATTTCTAGTTGCTTTTGAATGTTTAAATATTTTCAATTTTTTACACGAAATTAAACAGCAGAACGATACATCACATCCTTTTATGCTGCACTGGTTTATGTTTAGTAGACATATGCATGTGTGAAAGAAGACAGCTTAAAAACATCATTTTAGCTGGTGTATTTTCAGTGTTAATAACTGGTTAATTTTCCATTTGCATTATATCATTGCTATATTAGTGAAGCAAAGTAATATATGCCAATAAATAGGTGAAATTTTCGAACTCTCAATGATTCGTATGAAACGTGGAATATGCGGATATATCTGGAGAGTTAAATAAATTACCTGTTAAGGGAATTGTTCATTTCTTGTTAGCTGCGTACGCTGATAATTTTATCTAGTTTCCTCCTCCACATAAATTGGTTGAGCAGAGCAGTTGGTCCTTGCTATGGATAAATTAGATAAAGCTTTGGTGAAGATAATTCAAAATAAAGCTAGCGGAACTGTCATTATTTTTGAAAGGAATGTAAGTTCTTTTCTTGAATGTACTTTGATTTTCATATAGATTGAAACATGGATAAATCGCAGGGCTCATTTTAAATGTGATTGTTTCCCGCATTCTACTTTCCCAGATAAAAACAGTTTTGTTTTTTCTATTCCCAAATATCCTGTGAATTAATTGAAAAGTCATTGATTCAGGACTTTTATGCGTGCTATGATGATGACGCTGTTTTCATTGCTAACAGTGTTTTTTGTAGCGAGGTGGGTCTCCGGCGATGCAAAATTGGTAAGGAGCGAATTTTCCAAAATTCACTGTAAATGGTAGTACTTATTTTGAAAGACGAAGTAATTGCTGTTAAAATATTTCATTAACGTAAATGAAAAATATATTTCCGCTGTTCTGTTATAGAGGATAACTTTTTGTAAATTAGCAATAACGATTTTGAATGCTTGCAGGTGAAACCGAATTAATGTATCACGTCTTAAATAATACTCAATATTTGCGTGTAATTCATGATGCCATCTTAGTACAGCATTATCGTGTAGAAGTGTACGTTGCAAATGATGGACAGTGGGAACTTAAAGCGAAAGTGAGCTTTTTACTGATTGAAATCAAGTTGTACTGAATTTTTTAAATGGCACATAATGCAACTAAAGGAAATATGAATGAAATATGGACTTTACTATGGTTGATTTTTAAGTAAATTTCAAACTAAACACAGGAGATGAAATGAAGTACTGGATTGTAACATGTGTCTGGGCCGTAGCTATTGTCACATCTAATCACTTTTGTAGAACCCTTGTCGCGATATTATTTCAGCAACTTTAAGGTGGATATAAGTTGAGTTTTTATTCCTGTTTACTTTTTCATTTTATCCATTTTTACTTATTTTAAGGGTTCATTGGGGTGTTTAAACGACTTTGAAGAAATTGTTGGCGACAGTGCTGAATTGTATGAGCTTACAACCGTTGCAGCGTTAACTGTGACAGAAGGACATGATCCCACTGAAGTGCTGTTACCTGTTGTTTTCCGTACTGGATGTCATTGAGCTTTCAGTTTTTGTTTTTCCGTGATATCAAAAAAAGGACTTTGTTTTAACATTGCAGAAATTTGCATCCCAACTGATAGTTGGAGTTAAATTCCCTAAGGATTTTTGAAACTTAAAGGAGTCTCGTTGTTTAGTGTTTGGTCTCTATCGTGTCATGTAATGTACAAGAAATGCAGTTTACAGTCGCTGAATTTCTTGATACGGAGCATTTCGTGAATTTGGAAGTAAGTATTAGCTATAATTCCGTATACATATTAGAAATTCTATCATATTGATTTGAAACAGTTGAAATTCGGGTACGTAAGAGTAATTTTTTGTGGGAATTTTATTTTAGAGATGCTTAGCTGCATTGGTACCACAACAGTGCTTGCTATTCTCGAATAAAATGGGAATATCATCAGTCAGTTTATCTGGTGAAAACAATAACCAATTAAATACAGCACTCAGGAAAGCTGGCGTCAGAAAAGAATTTTTTGAGCTTAGTGAACAACTTTCTGCTACACTTTCTGATCAAATTGCTGAAATAATCGACCCAAAATATAAAGGCAGTTTTTCAAATAATTATTAATTAATTTTTGCAGTTTTGTACGCTGAAATCTTTGTCAGGGTTCACTTTTTAATGGTGTTGAGGTGAAAATTGGTAAAAGAGTAATAGTAGTACTCATCTCATCGATAAAAATGTTAGAATAAGTTAGACTGATGGTAAAATATTTGGGATACGTTGAATCTTTTATTCAAAAACTTTTTTGTTAATGCTTTTTGTATTTACATCCCTAACATTTTGTATTCCCATCCATAAGAGTATAAAGGCATTGTTTACTTTCAGATATTCATCTTTCAAGAGCGCAGAAAACTTGCCTTGTGGGGTTGATTCAAAATTTGCATTTAAATGATGATGGGATGAAAAGCGGGAAATTTCAATTGCGTAATTATAAATCAGCTGGTTACATGTATTTGAATTCTGCTGCTGTAAAAGCACTTGAATTATTCAGTGCATGCCAGGAAGATGGTATCTTTTATTCTTTATTACTTACCACGTTCATGTGAGCTATTATTAATCATAAAAAGTGTTTTTTTTTTGTACTTACCGTGTGGGATCGACGCAACATCTGAATTCAAAAGACAAGAGGATAAAGAGTAGGAGATTTCAGCTACTTAATTATAGACCTAGCTACCTTTACCGTCCAAAATTTTAGGATGAGTTAAACTGGGACTTTCAGCGACAAAATGATTTTTTTTTGAGTTATGAGAAATGGGTAGTTTGACTAAAATAAAATATCGGCTTAAATTTTAGAGGATTTGATGGACGATGTAGGCTCGCTTTTCGAGCTGCTGAATAAATGCTGCACTTCTCAAGGACAACGTCTATTGCGTAAGTCTGAACACTTATAAAAATTTGGTCTGAAGTATTTTTTTTAGATAAAATTAGAAGGGTATTGCAGTTAACTTTGACGAATGGAATGCACCTTCCTACTCACCATTTCTATTGATTTGGAACTACTAGTTCAGGTAATTGGGTACGACGACCTTTACATGATATACGCAAAATTAATGAGAGATTAGATGTAGTTGAAGCTTTTGTCAATGATTCATCTTGTCGTGTTGTACTGCATGACGATATCTTGCGTCGAATACCTGATATCACAGTAATTACGAGAAAACTGGTGCAGAAGAAAGCAGGCTTACAGGTTTTGATAGATTTTTCTCTATGATTTATGCAGAGTACTGAGTTTTCATTTAAAAATGAATTTCTGTATCTAAGGAGGAAAATAAGACAGTCGAAATATTTTGCGCAATTTTTCGCTTTCCATTATTAGTAATTTTCATGTAATATTAAAATGTCAGTTTATCTAAAGGAGTGTTATCGGCTGTACCAAACCATTCGTCTGTTGAAACGATTTCATCAAGTACTGAACGAACTTCACAACTCATGTGGTTCGCTGGCACCATCGGTTAATGATTTATGCTTGGTAAGTTTACGAACAGTGTTTTTATATGTCTGCTTAAACAAACCGTGAATTTAATTATAAGGCATTTTTGATTGCCCGTTTTCGATATCGTATTCAGATATTCAATACTTTGAATGTTTTTCAGGAGCCGCTTGTCCTAGCACAACTCCAGTTTGAAAAATTCATGACACTGATTGAAACCACGATCGATATAGTTTATTTCCAAAAAAACGGACTTTATAGGATTTCACCAGATATTGATGAAAATTTGCTTTCTGTTGCTGAGGGAATGCATGAGATTGAGAAAAAGTGCAATATTTTGTTAAAAAAGGTTGTTATTCTTTCCTCCAATTTGATGAATTATTATATATCACTTAACATTGCTGCTCAAGGAGACATTATTTAACACGAAGGAGAATACCAAAAATTAACTTTCTTTTCCAGGTTTGTTCTAGGGTAACCGAAACAGTGAAACTTGAAAACAGCGGACATCATGGTTTTCATTTTCGAGTCACTTTAAAAGTAAGATTCTGTTGTTATATGTATATAGAATATAAATACATGTAATATAAATATAAACATATATAATTCATATATACATATATGATTTAAAATATTTCTGAATATCTATCTTTAAGCTGTTCAAAAACAGGTGAGGGTTAAAAGTTTGTTTGTTTTTAGCCTGAGCGTTATTTTCAGGCTGAAAAATCAATTCGGCAGTCGGGCATGCATATTCTTGAAACAAGTAAAGGTTCCGGTGTACGTTTTACTTGTAATGACCTTGATGCACTTAATCGTGAATATCTGAAGCTTTCTTCACATTACGAAGCAGTTCAAAGTAGCTTCATCGATATGGTGGTTGAAACTTGTTGTAAGTTATCTACAGATTGTTTGTGATAGAAATTGGTAGCGAATCAAAGTTTAAATCCAAAATAAACACCAAAACAAAAATATACCATCTGTTCTAGAGTGTTTTAGCTGGTTATGTTTCAACGTTCTGTGATTTGTCAGAAGCAGTTGCTGTAATTGATGTTTTGGTCGCACTTTCCGTGTTAGCTGCCGGATCTCCTTTTGGTTATGTGCGACCACAGATACTTAACGAAGGTGAGTGTCACGATTTCGGTTTTTAAATTGACGATAAAATGTATAGGCTTTATTATGTTTAGTTTCTCTTATTTTTTCGGAACTCTTTTTATTTTGTTTTCCTTACAAGGAAGGAATGTGATTTTAAATGGGATCTTTGATGAAAAATTTCCTTTCCGTTTCATATTTTAGAGTTTTCAGCTGTTCATGCACCCATATATGTTTGGTTTCAGGAAAGCAAGTTATGGAACTTAGAAAGTGTCGTCATCCAGTCATGGAAGCGAATCCAAATTCTTCACAATTCATATCTAATGATGTGGTCCTCGGCAGCGAAGAAGGAGGTCAAAACTCTTTGTATAAAAATAATTTCCTTGTTATTGTAATATTTTCCAACTCCAAAAGTAGCCAAAACTTCGCTATTTCATAGATATAATTCGTTTTAGATAATGCAGTATTTTTGATGCTGACGGGCGCAAATATGGGAGGCAAAAGCACTTATTTACGTTCTTGCGCTCTTTCTGTTCTTTTGGCACAAATGGGTTCATTCGTGCCTTGTGAGAGTGCCAGATTTTCGCTTATAGATGGCATTCATACAAGGTATTTTCTTTCTTCTACTAATCGTCGTTGGTTTGTCATTTATTTGCTTCTTAGGAGTTTTCTGGTGTTTGAATAAAATCTTTTCAGGTGGCGTTTTCACGTAAGTTGCATAGGTACTCCGTGATGCCTCAAAAATTTCTTAAATTTTTGATTTGCGTGAAGGCAACTAATACTTCATATAAAAAAGGCAGTTGTGAAAGCTGACATTTTCGAAATCTTTTCTAATATCTCCCTTCATTTTCGTTACGTTTAGAATAGGCAGTTGTGATTATCAGTGTAAAGGCGTTTCTACGTTTATGGCGGAAATGAATGATTGCGCATCAATTCTTGAGGTGGACTTTATTCATAATTTGGGCGAAGTATTGTATTAAAATAGTTCAAGCATCCATGTTTCGGGAAAACTTTCGAAGTGAATTTTGATGAAGTTTTGAGGATGGAATCATTACTGTCCTAAAATTTTTTTTTTTTTTTTTTTTGCAGTCAGCAACTTGTCATTCTCTGGTTATTGTTGATGAGCTAGGACGTGGTACTTCAACATATGATGGCTTCGGGTTAGCTTGGGCGATTGCAGAGTTGGTTGTTTTTCCTTTTACAATCTTCTCATCTTTATGTTTTACGCGCAAACAAAAAGGAAATTTTCAGAGATCTTGTTTCGCGAGTGAAATGTTTTTGTATATACGCTACACATTACCATGAACTGACTGAACTAAGCCATGTTTATCCGAAACAACTGAAAAATGTATGTACTGCCTCTCAAATTGATGAGAACGGACAGCTCATTTTGCTGTACAAAATAATACCTGGTATTGCGGGTCGTTCTTTTGGATTAAACATCGGTAAAATGATTGGTCTGCCGGAAAGTGTTCTTCAAGTATGTTGATTTTCAAACTATTATTTCTTAATTCTGGAACTTAGTTTTGGGATTCCGAGGCCAATTAAAGGAAGTCCTACTTTTGTGGTGATTATTTGAAATAGGAAATTTTTAGGCTGCAGGTGGAATGTTGGAGAAACTAGAGCGAAAGAACTCGCAGTTCCATCCCGACGAAGAGGAATTGTACAGAAAAATCCAGAACTCCGGAGACGATGAGTTACGACGACAGGTTCTGCAAAGTTTGCTCAGTGATGAAGACGACTAATTCAGTTCATTCCAGTTCTTTAAATGATTTGTTATTTGCGCATCTTTTGTACCGATCTCTCCAAATGAAATATCTCGCCTAAAACCGAAGTGTTGCTGCACATTTATGATATCTTTTGCTCATGAACTCTGAGTTTTAGTAAGTAAATGCCAGTAGTAGCTAAAGTGGAAATCGCCATTCCTAAAGTACGCAGATGGTAAACATGTTACCGTAAAGAAATCCTAAGTCTCCATTGTGTAACAAGGTTTCCGTAGGTGAAGCTGCGGAAGGGTCATTATCAATTTGCTTCAAATAATAACAATAATTAATTGTTACTACAGTTGATAACTTGCTAACTATTATTGGCAATATTAGTAATAATAATGCTAGTATAATAATACTAATATTGTGAAGTAATAGTTTTAACAACTATATAAAAAAAAATTTGAATTTGTATAAGCGGTGATATAATCATTGATGTCTATACTTTATCTAAGTTATCGCTTTTACCGTCGATAACAATAAAGATAAAGCGATGGCTTTAATAAAAAAAATTTCTTCCTATTAAAGTAGACTTAATAGGCATTTAAGCTAATATGCTGTCAACAAATAAAAACACTCATAAAAACACACATTATTAAAGGAAAGAATATAAATACATTCATTCTTAACTAGCTCTTAACGGTGGATCACTTGGTTCGTGGATCGATGAAAAACACAACCAAATACAATAAATAATGCAAATTGCAGACGCGTTGAGCACAAAGTTTTCGAACGCACATTGCAGCATCGGGCTTTATTCCCAATGGTACGTCTGGTTGAGGGTCAGTTAGCAGAAAAATAAAAATTTTCTCAAAAAAAAAAATTAATTTACGAAAATTAAATACTATTATTAATATTGATGTGATTTGTAGATGATGTCTGGAAGAAAAAAAATTTTTTTACACAATCGTCAGGTGATATTAAATTGTAATAGTTTTTATCCCCTGATAATATAAATGATAAATGGTATTCTTGCTAGATAAAATAGTAATTTTTACTATTTATATTATAAATATCATGTAAAAAATATTTACATATTATTATTTATAATTAATTAAGCTGAGAAAAAGAAACTAACGAGGATTTCCTTAGTAACGGCGAGTGAACAGGAAAAAGTCCAATAGACACTGTGAATATTTCACTTTTAGA
>PQVD01000476.1:0-24358 GCA_003012265.1 Setaria equina | reverse complement strand
GGAAATTTTGCTGAAAGAGAAGTTATTCTCACCTGGATGTATACTCAATTAATCAAGCCAAAATAGTTCCATCTAATGGGATGAACTGTTTCCGTTTTGAAACTGCCACTGTTAAACAGCACCTAGAAATTCAGTCTCCTGATCTACTGATTGAACTGATCAAAGTATCTTGGTGTTGAGAGGAAAGTTAAATACATTTCATGAACATCGATGCAGTTTTCTTAGATGTTATCTATACATTGTACAAAACAAATAAACTAAATAAAGAAGTGTCAGCAATTGTAGTAAACTGTCAAGTGACTGTCAACTTTTACATTTGCTAAAATTTGTACCACTAATAAGCATATTTTAGTACAAATATAAAATTTAACACTTTTTCGATTTTCGCTTTGAATGATGTAATTTTAAAAATTTTTAACTGAATGATGTAATTTTTAAAATTTTTAACTGAATGATGTAATTTTAAAAATTTTCAACTGAATGATGTAATTTTAGTGATTACAAGCCAAAATACATTCGCGTGTTGGTAGTGACGTTGAATTATATTGACTACGAGATATCTCGAGCTGGTCTCATTATACTGCCATACCTGGTTGTGGGTTTCGGCATTATGTTCATTTGTTCGACAGTGTCAACGACAATCAGCGCCTCATACATGCAACAAATGAGCATTTATAAGGTTTTATGATAGTTAAAGGAAGCTCATTGTAGTGACAAATCATTAAGTAACAAGAAATATCGATAGGAATTTCGCGTACTTTATTCCACTCAGCAAATGACAAGTGACATCATAAAGAAGAAGCTCAGTCTAGACAAATGAAAGTATCAAATTCTCACTAACAGAAATTGTACTGATTAATTGTTCGGCTATTTCAGATCTATTTAGCTCTCTTCGCTTGTATTTGTCCGCTAATGGCTAATGCAACGGCTCTCGGATTATTAATAATAGTTGGTATACGTTATGATGCCATCTTATCTGTAACTCCAATCCTTACTCTCGCTATAGGTAAGTCATAAAGTAGCTGCTTAAAAGCTGTTCGAGATGGTTCAATTCTTCTTGAGCCCTCTTCATCACATAAAATGCTCACTATCTCTTTTGGTCCAATGCATCCAATGGTTTAATTATAATATATGCAAAGAACTTTTCAAATTTCCGCTTAGCAAGAAATTTGGTAGTGAATTTCTTTAAATTTATCCACAGCTTACTATTGCAGGTGTCGATGACGCTTACTTGATGATACACGCGTGGCAACGTGTCACCAGAGAATGTAATCGTCATCCAGTCAAGGACGATTGCGTCCCATATCGTCTTGCACGGGTGATTGGTTTCTTACTGATCTGCATAAGGACCTAAAGGAGAACTAATTCGAATGATTAAGAGAATGAAACAAATATGAGACTATCTATTCCTTGAGAATCATCAGTGACTTTAGATAGTTCCAGGTATTAGAAGAGACTGGGCCTGCAATTCTGATATCAGCTCTGACGAATATTTTGGCTGATGCTGTTGGGGCTGTCACTGGTTCACCTTCCATTACTGTACTATGCTTTGGTAATATGTCATCTATTTTTATGGATTATGTCTACCAAGTTAGTTTGCTAATCCATTGAAGAGTATATCAGACACATAAAATAGTTTCATTTTTTAAGTATCGAATTTTGATTGATTTAAATCAATATTTCCTCCATCATGCTGATGGTGTAATTCTTTATTAGTATATCCTGTTGCAATCTTTAACTTGATGAGCGAAATTCGCTGAACAATTTCGATTCTTATGTGGTGAATAGCATTACCACAATAATCGACTTTTTCAGTTGACATTTTATTCGGCAATAATGTGTATTTCTGGACAGTTTGAAATTAAAGCAGCTGCTGAACAACAAAATATTCATTCCATCAAAATTGACAACGAGAAAAAAGGCAGTGTGATAAGTTATTCTGGACAGGTAAAATTTATTTCCATGTCATACGTTCTTCTAGATGAAGAAGCAAAGTTAAAGATGAGAGGGTCAGCAAAGTTTGTGGGACTGATGTGTAATGCCGGGTTGATACTTCACCTTGCGAGATGTTGTTCCATTAAATCTAAAGTTATGGACAATTATAATGCTATTAGGGGTAAGCAATTACTGTTAGAATGAAAGAGACTTTTTATTTTCTGTTGTTGTTGTGAAAGTTCAGTAGGTTCTGTAAATAGATGCTTTCTTTTTTTGTTATTTTTCTTAGTTTTCTTGCTTATTGTAATAAATAGCTTTAAATTAAAGGAACTTAACTTTTTTTGTTAGGTTTATTTGTCTAAAAAAAGAAAATAATTTACTATATTACGAAGTGTATTTAGGATACACCTGATTTCCGTGAACGCACCAAGGGTATTTGTGCATCTTTACTGGAAAATTACGTCGCACTGGTTACTAATACTGTCTTTGCCATACTTGTGTTTTCTTCATGGGTCCTTCTGATAATAGTTTCAATTTACGTATGTTTACATCTTTTAATTATAAAGAATACTTCCTAGTTTTGAAAGAGTAGGTTTTCTACTTAGTTTTAATTTTTATTAAATTAAAAAAAAAGTTTTTGCGACAAAAACATTACCACCATAAATTATGATTAAAAAAAAGACTTAAACATTTGCTTTTTCAGGGAATAACACAAATGAAAATTGAATTAACATCGGAAAAGTTATTTCCGCTAGATTCACCACTTATTGAGGTTTCTTTCTTTTTTGAAATATCAGAAACAAACGCTGATTGATCATTAATGCATATAACAGTTGCCATCACATGACTATTCATGATCAAATATCAGAAAAAAATTTGTTTTTTGTTCAGTTGAATCAGTTGCTGCAAAAGTATCAAATACCCGAACATACTATGGCACAGTTTTATGTGAACAATCCTGGAAATTTATCAGATGTGAGTCGGTTGGAAGGCCTTAATCAAATGGTTTCTGAATTGGAAAATATGGATTGTTCCTGGGGCTCGGAGAGCACTAATTATTTCATTCGCGATTTTATTGATTTTGAAAAACAACTAAGTGAAGCCGACGAAAACTATGGTTTGTTACTTTAATAATTAATAATAATGATAATAATAATAAATAATAATTAATGACAACTAATGATAATAATAAATAATAATAACAGCAATAAATGATAATAATAAATAACAATAAATAATAATAATAAATAATAATAATAAGTAATAGTAATAAATAATAATAATAAATAATAATAATAAATAATAACAATAAATAATAATAATAAATAACAGTAATAATGATAACAATAATAAATAATAATAATAAGTAATAATAGTAATAAATAATAATAATAAATGTGTATACCCTTTCCTCCAATTTAAAAATCCATCGCCGCCGAACATCAGTTCATAGTTTGTAAAAAACATTTTCCAATGCGTACTTTCTGCTTTTATTTAATTATAAAGTTTCAGAGCTAACAAATACTTCAGTCCTGTTTAAAGAGGAGGACTTGTCGGTATTTCTGGATTGGCCTGAATATCAGAAATGGCGTGGATTCTTGATGTTTGATAAAGAAACGTAATTTTTATGTCTTTGTAAAATTAATTTCAATCTTTTCTAAACTTCTGTCAATCTTACTTCATTCAAATGAAATCTTTAATTCTTTCTGCAGCTGAATATTCCTTAAAATTTCTATGTACTGAAAAACTAAATCGTTGTTTTGTCAAATTTACTCGACGGGATGAAAAGTGAGTGTTACTTTACTTATGATTGCGAGATATAGTAAGGTTTGGTTGCACGTTGCTTTAGATTTCCGCTTCGCTGTACTTCAGAAACAATCGATATGAAAGCATTTCCATTTCCATTTAAGTGAAACCGTTTCAAGCTGATACAGCTTTTCAGTGGTAAGCTGATGAGATTCTTCTTCACAACTGCTTATTACGGTGAAACATTGAGGGACTGGTCACAGAAGGGTGTGTTGCTGAATAAATGGCGCAACGTCATTGACAATTACAAGTTTGTTTCAAAAGCAACAATTTTAAGCATCGTTTAAGTGTTAATTTGATATCTCGCATCTGTTAACAAGGTGGTCAGCTTGCAGTATTGCTGCTTGACAAAAATAGCTGTGCAGTTCTTGCTTCGCTTTACAATTCATTTACTAGTCTACACTTAGCAGCTCAAACTCCTTCGTTCTTTTTATGATAGCATTTAATTTTTCTACAAAGTGAATTAGACTAATCCATTTAATATAAGCATCATTAGGGAAAGGATTAAGAAGTGGCTATTTTGGAAATCAATCGTTGATAACAACTGTCGTGAAGCGAAACATGAATATGTAAAAGAGTAAATAATCCACTAACAGGTCTAATTTTCCAGAGATTTCAACGTAACTGTTTTCATGGACGATGCGACATTCTTGGACTTAATTGATAATATGCCAACAGATGCTTGGCAATCAGCCCTAGGCATATTAGTTTGCATGGCATTCATTTCTTTCATCTTCTTGTATGATCCATTCACTGTAGCTGTCGTATCAGCATCCATCGTTTCCATTATGACTGGTAAACAATTGTTATTCATTATCACTTGAATAGTTTGCATAAATTATAAGTTTGAAATCAGTTTTTTCTTCATTCTTTTTTATTTCATCCTCAAAAATTTCAGTGATGACTTCTTCTTTTGGTTTAGCATAGTTCAGTTTACTATGAATTATATATGTGATATTTATATATTTTGTATCATTTTAATTTTATAAAATCAAGCTACTAATATTTTTAAAGGGATAGTCGGAATAGTGAATTTGGTGGGTCTTAATTTGGAACCGATCATGATGGCTGCTATGTTAATTTCAATGGGTTTCAGCGTCGATATACCAGCCCATGTGGCTTATCATTACAATAGTGAAAGTAAGCTTTAACACTGATCTTTTAATAACATTTACTACTTACGTGCTTTCCACTTGTTGTATGAGATGTCTTGTTGATGCTTAAATGGAAGACTCCAAATAGTTAATAGCATACAATTTATACTATGATTTCTCGAAAATTCTGCATAACTACCGACTGTTTTATTTTTTAGGTTCAAGCACTGATCAACGACTAACCGTAACGGAAAAGTTGCGAATATGTTTTGCATCAGTAGCACTTCCTGCATTACAGGCATCAGTTAGTACGAGTTTATGCTTACTTGGTCTTTTCTTTAAGCAGATTTATATAGCACAGGTATGTTTTCGTCATAACTTTTCTTCCAGTTTCAGAATTTAGATGGGGCAATAAATTTTTCTATTTCCTGTATAATCATATGAATAAAAAAGTGGAAACTAATAAAATAGGCCTGATGACTGTTATTGTTAAGCAGAAGGCCAGTGAACGATGAGAAGAATATGATGGACTTTTTCTTTATCTCGCATGATATTATAATAATTTCTATAGTTATTCCTTTAGTGGTGTTCGGTTTTTTGTTGAATTTTCATGTTCATGAAAATTTTCATGAAAAATTTAATCTTAAAAAGTTTTTTACACGACAATTTTAGGTGTTTGTGAAAACGATGGTACTGTGTATCGTTCTATGCGTTATTCATGGTTTAGTTTTTATTCCGTGTATGTTGGTACTGACTGATCTGGTAATTCAATTCTTTAAGAGGCTACGAAAACGTGAAGTTGTTGCTCCCGCTACTTCGTCCTGAGAATTGAAAATTTTGCGTTCCTACTTCCTGCCAATTAATTTGCCACTAATTTCGCGTGTTAACAAAAAAATCGCTCAAGGTAAAATTACACAAGTTATTGACTTCAAACTCAATGATTGAAAACTGATTTCAGTTGCTGATCTATAGAATAATCTCGTAGGGGTCAGAAAAAAGAATATTTTATTACTTTATTTCATTATTTCATTCTACATAGTCGAAAAAGAAAAAATATTTTGTACAAATAACGTGCGGAAAGGGTGATAGCAAAGGTTTCATCCAAAACATCTAAGAAGAGAATTTCAAAATTATTATAGCTTCAAATATTTGACGATGATTTCATATGTTTTTGTTTTATAAAAAAAAGTAAAATTTGTTTAAGGAGCTATTAGTTTTATGAATGAACTTGGAAACGGTTATAAATGCTATTATTAGCAAACCCAAACAATTCATTAAAGCTAATGACTTCATAAATGATTAGTGAAGATAATATGCTCTTTTAGTATAAACATATTATTTCTGTGCAGAAAATAGAAAATTTTGGAAAATAAACACTGATTATAAAAAAAAAAAAAATGATAGTGTAAAACAAAAATGTATTTGACAAAATCATTTTAGTAGAATATTAATAATAAAATAACAAATTTGTAAATAGATGAACTAAATTTTGGCCCTTGGAACTTTTGGCAGAGCCAGTTCTAGTAACTGTTTTCAAGGTGGACTTTCATTGTAGCTTTTTTTGGGCATTGGAGTAGAGGCTGCTCAGGAAATGTTACCATTTTCCTTACACTAAGAAAAAAAATCTCCGAAAATTTGCAGCATAAACTCTCCTAAAATATGAAGTTCTGCAAAATTTTAAGAATTGATTAATATGAAGCAATTAAAAAGATAATTATTGATTCTATGCATTTAATGCAATGTAATTAAATCTACCGATATATGTTGAATCAGTACTGCTTTTAAAGTGCCTTGTAAATTGATTGAAAAATGATGTATGGTATATTATAGTTAATTTCGCACCAATTTTGTGGAATTAGCTCAAAATTTTGAATTTGTTGAACGACCATTAACAAATTAACAAATTGAAATATGAATTTGGATGGTAATATCGTCAAGTTGCTTTTTTTTATATTTTATTGTTCGATTTTTATGGCCATTCGTTTGAAATTGCTTTTTATCGCTTCTATTGTTTTTATTTTTAAAGAGCAATGTCACATAGAAAGCTTAATAGCCTGTATGAAACGAATACAACCAAATTATTTCGATGTTGAAGTAGCCGAAAGCTTGATTGGAGAATTAGAGTGAATTTGAATTTTATTGTTTCACTGTCACCTCTATGGACATAATGTTCTTTGAGCTTAACTGTTCCACTGGGTTCTCATTATCACGAACAATAAATAATTGGCAGTGATAACAATTTATTTTCAGTATCTTGTCCTTACAATAAGGTCAGCTAGAAACCGCTAACTTTGTCATACGTTATTTTTTCATGTTGCGAGAATTCATTGAAGACACTGAGCTGCTTGATAAATTATTAGCACATAGACTGTACCGTGAATGGAGTGATTTTATTATAATTAGGCAAGTTTGACAAATTGCCTTTCTCCACGCAAGTCTAAATGTCTCCATAAAATAAAATATCACTTCGTTCCAGCATTATATAGAATTTCAAAATAAACATTTGTGGTCATTAATGAACAATTCCATATCTCATGAGGAGCATGTCATGAATCTCGGGAACAAGAATGATTCATATCAATGTCGAGCATTATCAATTACCATTATTTTACTTGTATGTTTGACTCCTGACGCAAATCTAGACCAACACAAAAGACAGACATTTGGGCTGATTTCATTATAATATTCAGAGATATCAAGAATCGATTCATCATTCATTAAAAGTCCTGTGAAGCAGTCCTATTTTCTAAAAGGATCTGCATTGGTTCCTTGCTTAAAACAAATATTTATGGAAACATCAGCTTAAGATGAATGTTGAAAAAGGAAGGAAGGAATCGTATTTTTGATAGAATCGTCCCGACCAATTGGAACTGTCAAAATTTCATTAATGTGTATTGATTTGATTAGGATATTTTAACTGATTGAAATGAATCAATGGATTTTGCTTTGTTTCGATCACTTCAATATATAATTTTCATCTCTTCCAAAATGTACAATTTGAAAGAATGAACTGGCATTTCAATAATTAAGTGTGACAGCAAAATACGCACATGCAATGTTTTGCATAAATTTGTCGTTATAAATAAAAAGAAAAACGTTTGCATCTTACTTCAATGTTTCTTTCAAAGGACGTAAAAATTTTCTTTGAAATCGGTTAGTATTTGTCCGCGAATTCATACCCTTTTCAATAATCTTTTCTGTTCTCAATTTCCTGCACAAAGACTGGTGACATGTGAATGACGATTTCTGAAATTAACTTCATCTTACAGTCTGATAAACAGAAAGATATTGAACATTGACAAAGGTTCCCCTAATAACTAATCAGTGATTATGCCCTTTACGCAAACAACTACATTAATCCCGACATATAAACTGACAAGGTGATATATATGCGAATTAGAATAATGAAAACAAGAATGCAAAGTTATGGAGCAAGAATGAATAAAAAGCTTTAAAAAAGAAAGTTATGGTACATGTTAAAAGACTGATTTAGAAGAAAACGAGCTATCACAAAATTTAAGTTCAGAGTGATTATAATGATAATTAGCAACATTTATTGTAATCAAATTGCTTTTCTTTGATGTTAATCGCAGTCAATGAATCTGCAGGAAATTATCCTTCATCAAGGTAAGATTCTAAACCTACTGGATCGTATAAAAGTTCTTTTATTTATTAAATACACAGCAATGCTTGTTTTGCCATCTACATGTCGAATTTTAGAAGTTAGAGCCTTGAACATCTTTTTGGGTATCATCTAAATCCTGTCATTCTTATACGATTATTATTAACATCAGCAAGGCAACTTACATTTGCTACAAACAGCCAAAGTTAGGATTTTTCATCGTCCATCTATGAGTTCTTCTTTCCCCTCAGAAAAAACAAGAATATATCAACTAGACTGTTAGTTAAAACAAAAAGGAGCAGTGTTGGGAAAGAAAAGCCACTCCTCACGTTTGCATCTTTCTCCGACTGCTGTTCCTTCACCCTGACAATAATAGAAGTTGTTGGGAACCTTACCTCATCTGCGTTAATCTGGACCTTATTAATTTTCAATTAAATTCACACCTTTTTCCTTCCATCGAGCTATCTAACTTCACACTAAATTATGACGTCATTATCAATCAGAGTAAATCAACAACAACCTGACACGTTCCGTTATTTTTAGAACCTCCTCTTCAGAGACTCCCCTCTGCTCCATTTAACAAAATTTGAAAAGATTTTTTTAACAAAAGGAAAACTTTTCCTCAATCGCTCGCCTCCCGCCTTATATTAAGTATTATTCAAATATGAGATATCGATTTTTGCACAACGACGACCTAACCGAATGCAGCACAACAACCACATATTAATGTGAATTAGATGCGTGCATGTCGCTTTTCCTTAACTCACTTTGTTTGTTTGTTCTCGTCCCACCATTACTTCGAGGTCATAGTTCAGGTACTTAGTAGGAGCCTCGTTAGTTGCTGCGTTATGTCTTAACGTTCATGACCTGTGGCAGTTTTATTATTATTCATAAAGTGCGTTCGTTCTCTACCATTAGCTCCTCTAGCTCCAGAGTAGTTCTCAGCAGTTTATCTTCTGACACATTAATATCATTAATTAGTTCCTTCGATTACCAGTTTCCTGCACCAGCAATTAATTCTCTTTACTATTAGCTATTAACATTTGCATATCACACTTACTAGTAATAGACTTTTCCAACTTTCAATTATCAATAATAATTCCGTTTTTCTGTTTTTCCTTCTTACTTGGATCCTAAATTTATGGGTTTTTACCTTGGGTATACTGGTTCGCTTACTTAAATTCCAATGTATTCGAATACTTTTGTATGCGAATGTTAATTCAGCTGAATGTCAATTTCATCATAATTTAGAGAAAGTTAGAACATCAAAAATTTGTTTCATTCCTTGTTTGCATCAACACTCTTACCAGTACGATCTCAAAATGTGTTTGGACTGAAGGACATTCATTCTATTTACATATATATTATGACAGTGAAAATTGCCTTGGGAATATAAAGATGTGCTGTTTTCACAATATATCAGGCCTGAATTGTTCGACTTTTCTATCTTACCTATAGTATTTGGATTTCTTGTACTTGAAAGGTTACCACTTAGTATGCATATATACATATTTAACGATCTAGTCGAAAAAATATATATTTGGACCAGAAAAAAATACAGATAGTCACTAGGTAGTTACAAAGTAGTGATAAAAGTTTGGAGGAGTGCTAAAAGTCGGGGAAGATGCACAAGTGAAGACTAAAACTCCAAAATCTTATTCTGGGCTTTTCTGCTTTAGAATAAGGGAATGCTAGAATGAATCTTTGCGTATATTTAGTTAGCTTAAATCGGATGATTTAAAGAGCAAAATATATCTTGAATTTAGATGAAACTGCGAAGCTTTCGCTCGTGATACTTGACGTAGCTTGTTGTCTTAGATATTTTGTTCATTGGTAATTTAACATCAAAGGAAATTTTTCTGTTTTTAAGCAGATTTCCTTTTTCTCAACTTTATTATATATCACTTAAACTGCTAATATTTTTGCATCCTGAGATATGCTAGAAACAATTGCATGTGCAGAGTGAACATCACTTAATTCGTTATTGTTCTTGACAGATGTAAGAAAAGTTCCATATAGTTTTTATGACGACTAATCAAATTGTAAATGTTATACTGTTTACAAACAGTGGTTTTGCAAAATGCCTGCCGAGAATTAACCTATTGATCGTTGGCTAAAAAATAGTAATTAAAAAGATCGGCTTATGGATGAAGGAAAAGATATATATATATATATATAAGCAAGGGAGAGAGGGATGATATTCAGACGTTGGAGTTCAAGATAGTCTTTCCAACTTTGTTTCATCATAAGTTCCGCTTCAATCACTTTGTGCGTTCATCATTACATTCATCATTTCAAGGTTTCGAATCATGTCAGTGTTGAACAACTTCACCATCTTACTGTTTACTTGCTGAACAGTTGGCTGACGAAAGCAGAGCAGTGGGAAATATCGATGTCTAATATCAAAGTAGACTAGCTGCATGAAAACGTTTAAGTTCTGTGATAGGCTGGTGGCATAAAACTATTTAAGTTCTGTGACTAAATTTTGATGTTCCAGTTAAATCATCGACTATATTTTTATTTATTTCTAACTGTGGGACAAAAGGATAAGATGAAAGAATCAATATTTCTTATTCTGTTTGAGATCGAGATTTTATCTAAAGGATGTAAAAATTTTCGTATAAATCCTTTAATTTCACATTACAAGTTGAAGAATTAAATAATATTTTCAGAAATGATGTATTTTTCCCTTAAATAAATGGGAACTGAAAACTATGGTTAACTTCAATATCATCGTAATTCTTTTCTGATGCTTTGTGCTGATTTTTCGCCTAACAGGCTGACATCGATAATTAAACCATTCTTATTACTTGCTTGGACATTTGATTTTTACGTTTACGACCAAACAATTTTCGAAGCATTAAGATTAGCGTTTCTTGGTTTACGTAAAAAACTGCTGGATTTCCTTTTCTAACAGTTCATCGATTATGTCCTCTAAGTATTAAGAGTTTTAAAGGTATCTGTATATAAGAAAAATGTTAGGTTGTCCAGTTTAGTATATTTTTTACCGGTAGCCGATTCTGAAAGATGTATTTGATTCCTGTGGAGACTTTTAAACTGAAAGCATGCTCATTCATTAAAGCTGATCAGTGAGCAGTAATTTTAGTTGGTGCCGATGAAGAATGATCGTTTTACGCTGTCCGTCCATCTTGTCTGCATGATGTTATTCTGCTTTTTTTCTAGTGTCATATTTTCGTATTTATTGCTTCGGATTTTTTATATGAGTAGTAATTGATCAGATTAATACAACAGTACCTGATTTGTTTGTTCTTTAATTTTAAAATTAACAGTTTCATAAACTTCAGTTTTGTATTAGAAAATCGTGAACTAATTAATAGTAATTCCACTAGCAGGAAGTTTTGTTGTTTGAAAAATTTCGGAATATTTGATACTCCGGAAAAAGTTTTGTCTCACACTAATTAAACAACTAATTTTTAATCGTAATTGACTTTGGAAATATGCTCCAAAAACTTAGGTGTTGAGCTTCGGTAAAATAGGGTTAGTTAAAAAATCAAAGCGCAATACTGTTACTGTTAAACTTGTTTCAAGGATATTCATTTTCGAACAATTTCAACGAAAACATATAGTTTTTCTTCTTTTTTTTTGGATTTTTGCTCGACTTGAAAATATTTTTGATAATAAATCACATAACTCATATAAACGGTATTTTGCCATGAACGTATACCCCGCATCGTTATTTAACTCAAATTATTAGCGGTTTATTATTTGTTCCAAGCATGTGAAAATTGTAGTTCTCAAAATCGGGGCCAAGAGAGTGTGTTTCGGTCTAGGTTTTAGAACTAAGACTTCTCGTTATTTCTGGCTGACATTTTCTTTTGTTTATTTGATCCCTTAAATTATTTCTTGATTGCGATCAAAGAATCATCTCAGATTTTGGAAAAACTTTCAATATTTTCCACTTGGCCATTAGAAAAATGCCCCTGTTCATTCTTTGCTTTACAGACCACGAATTGATGAGGGACTTCTAAACAAGTCATACTTTTACCACGATTGTACAGAATCATTTCATAATCTTAGTTTCTCTCAAACCGTGGGTAACAGAGATTCAAAAGTGTCTGAAACTTTTGTATTGCTTATATATTAATATTAATAACGTGGCGGTCAAACGTGGTGAATCTATGTGATAGGTCATTTTTATATATATCCTTCATATTCATGAATTCGGTTGAGAGAGAATGGCGAAATCCTACTTCTTTTGTGTAGCTGTTCATTGTTTTATCAATTTCGTTAAAGTCAATATTTGTCTTATGTTTTTTATGAAGGTCTATAATCCTATACTTCCAGTTTGTTTGAGTCCGAGTCACTTCAGCTTCTTTTTTATCTCATTTTTAAGTCAGTACTTTAATTTGTCGGTCTCGGAAATAAGTATGTATTTTTTATCTGTTTTAGTTCTTGCATTATCTCTTACATAGTATTTCTCTCTTACCTTTTTGTAGCAGAATATTTTTCAATTTTAAGCTGCTTAATTCCAAACAAACGATCTCTTCTGTTAAGTATGAAATACTATGCAAGAAATAATATAAGAACTAAATATAGATAAAGAATACATGTTCATTTCTGAATAGATATAAAACATTACCTTGGGCGTGGTTTGTAGTTAATGGTTGTAAGTAATCTCACAGCTCGATTTGCTGCTAGTTTATTTTTCCACAAAAAAAGTGACGACTGTTTTGCTGCTGTTAAGCACCATTTTTAAACACTTAAAGTGGGCGGGAGTTGTGTTAGACTAATAAGGTGTATAATTATAAAATTTTAATTGTTTTAATTTATGATCGTTAAAATTTTCTGAATCTTCTATGCGCTCTTGTTTTCAGTATTTCAAACATATTTTGATTTCAAGTCATAATTTTTCATATTCAGTGATACATTTGAGCATTCCTATTCTTAAATTAAAACAAATAAAATTTTAAAATTTTTTTTTTTTTTTGTTTCCTTTCATTTTAATTTGACTTGATTTTATTTTAATTTCAATTTCACTTTTGTACTTTGTATTTTGTTTTATTTTATTTTATTACACATTTATGTATTTGTTTACTTATCTGTTTATTTTTACTTTTTATTTTTTTAAAGCATATTATGTCGTCCGTAAATCTCCATTTAATAATCCTTGCATTTTGGATTGTTATTTTTATGAATTTATTAATTTTTAAGAAATGACATGTCTGTAAATCTTTCTCTTTATTGTTACATGCTTTAAATCTTATGGATTAATGGCGAGAAATTTAATTCTAGGCAGATTAATTGTTGGAAATAAAAAGGAATCATTAACGACCAAAGGATAGTTTGTTGATTTAAACTGGGGGAAGATTGGCCGTTTAAGCAGCACACTGTTGACACTTCTTACCGTGCTTGCATCTATTGCTGTCACCAAACTTCAACTTCATTTCATTGGCGAAGAGCCAAAAGTGTAAGTATTAAATCTTAGAGAACGATTTTTCCTCTCAGTATTTGATCTTTCCAACAACAGAGTTTTCTAGTGAATGTAACAGCATTGCTAAATTTAATTCAATTTATTTTAATTTAATTCTAAATAATGATTAATATGAATAAAAAGATTTGGCCCGATGTACACAAGCAAATAATGTTGAAGAATGGTGAGATTTAATCTGTAGAGTTTAGTTTTTGATAATTTAACGAATCCTTCCGAATGTTGAACTGGGTTCACTTGAAGCAACTTAATAGATAAATTATGAATACGTCATGAGTCTAAGATAGTCTGGAACAGCTAAATCCAACACATGGTCATGTGTTGAATTTCAGTCCTGAGGATACCGTCAAGCTATCGATTGTTCTGGAATATTATCTTTACGATAATATTCAAGAACATATTTAATCATTGTCATTTGGCGTCATCGGGAACGTTGAAATAAAATAATAATCCTTCAGAATTTTCAGACAGAAAAATGTTATTAATCTTCAAGAAACATCGACAGTCAGTTTGTTAGGAGTGAAAAACACCGAGATTCGGAACGTTTTAAATAGTTGTGCTTCTTTGAATTTTACAGTAGTGCTCAAAATCTGTTTGTCATTTATGACGAATTCGGTGGATGCTGTGATTACTCAAGTAAGCTATCATTTTTTAAGGTGTTGAGGAAATAAAGATAAGTCAGTGGAGCTCCTAATGTCATAAATAAAAGCTACATACAGTAACGATAGCATCATTCTGTGCTGGACTACATTTTGCTGCAAGATTTTAAAGTGTGTGAAGTGTGTTTCCATCTACAATGTTTCGCTTTCTTTAGAATTTTGTAGAATGGAACCTCATCTTATATTCCAAGAATTTTTTTTTTTTTTTTCCTTTTTATTAATTATCAATTGAGCTTTTATGGCTGAAGGAATGCTAGTTAAATGTAAATTGTAAATTATTACGCAGTTATCTAATATTTTTTTTTAACATGTATTTAGATTAAAAAGGAGGATATCGATACGGAAAGTCATTGTTTTGCAAGAGAAGATTGCAAAAATGACAGTCAGTCGTACAGGCCGACAACGAATACCAACAGCAGCAATGTTCAAGACAATAGTTGCAAAGATGTCACTACTTCAGGTAAGTCTTTCTCGACCATAAAGCTTTTGATTGATATTTCCTTTCTAACTTTCAAGTGTGGGAGTTTCCTGTTAATCCTAAAGGAAATCCTTCTGTTTTTTATCTTTTTGAAAAGTGAGACAACTTAACTCAAGGAACTTTAAATTATTCAAAGTGATTTGTTTTGATTGTTAAGTCGCTAAATAATATTTGGCTTAATTTTGGTGGTTAGTAGGAAATAAGGTAGTATGCTTGGCATTTTAGTTTAGGCGTAGCTTTTTAAACACTTGACGTAATTATTGGCTCTGGTTCAGCATGTTATAACAAGCAGATGTAAAGACAATAAAATAAAATAATTGGAAATTACCTCTTCCTTAGGTTTGTTATGAATCCAGATGGATGAATTAGATACGAAAAAAATATTTGGAAATGACACTTAACACGATTTGAGTTAAACGAAACATTAAAAAAATATATGGTTTAATCTGTAGGAAGGTATTGTTGTTCAATTTGTGTCATCTGTTTTGATTCTAGGCTCATTTCGTTCTTGTTGTTAAAGGATTGTTTCAAAAAAAAAAAAAAACCAGTTTTTCGTGTTTCACTATTGTACAATGGAATATATCAATCAAAAACGCATTTCCTTAAAGTAATATCAGACTATCTGTTTATTGCTTTAAAAGGCTAAGATTTTCTTAAAATCCTCTTTTTTCAATGAGTACTTTTTATTTCATGTAAAGTTTTGTAAGAAATAAATATTTTATGTTACTTTATTTCTGTTCTTGCATCTGTAGAATTAAATGGGTAGATTAAAGAAATTGAATTAGCGTCGAGAATGAGAAAAAGACAAAAAGCTAGTGTTTATGAACTCACTTGACTCTCCAAACTAAATTTTGCCCCGAATTGATTTGCAAAATTTACTGCTGTACGTTAAAGTTATCTTTGTACCGTCTGGTCGAAAATAGTGTTTTAGATTTCAGAATCTGTGCGGTAACGGATTATGATGAAATGTATGAATATGTGGTGTGTCTTAATTAATGATCAGTCAATGATTGATTAGCCGTTTTTCGTAAAAAGATCTGACTCTTAGCTACTGATTGTCGAACAACAAATGATTTATTGACTAATGAAATGAATACTTTCAAGAGCGATTTTGTAAAATTCACTGGGAGGGATGGTAGCTTTTTTGCACTTTTTACTTGAAGAAAAAAAAATTCCGTCAATGATAAATCACTATGGCCTTTTTTGCGTCTTTTAATGATTTTAATAATTTAAATTTTTAAAATAATTACTAATTTTCCCAATGTGACCTTCTTATTCACTTCAAAATGTTCTGGTTTTCGGAATTGGAAGAAAAAGAGATATCCCTTCATTGGGAGTTTTTTTTTTTTTTAAGAGAGCTAATAATTTGGAAAAATTGTGAATGTTAAAATAAGTGTTCAATTATTGGTGCCCAAAAGTTCGTTATCTATTTATTTGGTTACTTTAGTGCAGTGTAATTATTTGCTTAATAATTTTTAGCTTTATTTCGAAATATTTTGGAGTCTAAAGAACTAGTGAATGTGAACTTTTCCACGATGGGGTCGTTTTCCCAATTTTTAAAATTTTTACTAATCTGTTAATCAATTCAAGAATTATTTCTACTCCCTTCATACTAATTCCACGAGGTTCAAATAAATTGTTGACCTTATCAAGAGGTTGATTAGTGCAAGCATGATTTACAATGATATTGTTATTTTAGGCGGGTCTATAAGCATTACCATATGTTTATTTAACATGCAACTGAATTTTCTTAACTGCTAACGGAACTTTTTAAACAGTTTCAGCAAAAACTTTCGTATTTTCTTGTCTTCAAAGGCTACTATTGATGTGGTGGAAATGGAAAATCTTTTTAAACAATGGCGATAAAACCGCGAAAGTTGTTTGTGTCATTTGCCTAATCAGTTAAGTGTGTAAAACAAGATTCTGTTTTACCGCTCTGTACGATCTTGTCATCCTAAATTATAAACTATATCCACTTCATTGTTTGATTCTTCATCGGTTCTCTTTTCTTCCCCACTTTACGAACAATATTTCAATGATTAAATCTACGGTGGACAAATGATTGAAAGAAGTAAAAGTGGGGCGAAGTTTCACATCATTACTTCCGAGACCTCTCTCTTTAATCCTCAGGTGATCTACACGAGTTATGGTTTAGTAGAGGATAAAACAGAAGGATTCTTTTTTGCTATTCAAGGAGTGATGCTGGAGTCTTTTAGGTTGACTATTTGTAACCTTTATTTTTATTTCAAACTTTCTAAATTTTTTCATTATTTTTGGCTTTTATATTCTGTTTAATGTAGAATTCAATTGACTGTGCATTTAAAACAGCGAAACAATGTTCATTTGTGGCAGGTTTTCGAGGAACTAAAAAGTATCTTACAAAAATGTTTTCCTTGAAATGAAGACATCTGCGGTACCGAGCAGATGACAGTGCAAATTTACCAGTTTTATTTATTGTCACACTATAGAATATCCTGGGTGCTTATTTCTTATTTCGAATATTACTGAAGATAGCTGTAGAAACAAGCCTTCGAAACTGGAACAGATGCCTCATTCATTACTTAATTTTTCTAGACAGCGATCTGTCATTGTGTACAAATGTTATCAAATATTTTTTGATTGTTTTGAAAACTGTTATTATTAAACATGTGGAATTCATACTTTTTTCATGTTATATTTTATCGGTTTTACTTCTTTTGATATTATGTCAGTTTTCCGGGATTATTTAAACAAACTTGTTATTTAGATGTAGATTATGGAAAGCATTAGATGTAGAAGTGAAATATAGTAAAAAATGACTACTTTTTTGCTGTATATTCGTTCAGTCATCGGGTAAGGTCAGTGTTAATTCCGGTGTCAAAGTTTTACCTTTTTTTTTTTTTAAAGATTTTGAAATTGAGGGTCTGTTTGATTTCTTTCTAGAATAATTTTATAAAACTGTCTAGTTCAGCGGTTGTTTCTTGTCCGATGATAAACTCACATAGTAAACTGTGCAAGTATAACTAAGAGAAACTATCTCATGGGATAAAGTATCATTCAGCAGTTAAATGCTTTGTTGATTTATGATTTACTGTTGGTTCTGGAGCAGAATGGTGCATTTGATTTATGCAGTAGGCTAACTTATTTACCCTATAATGAAAAATTTTCCGTTTCCACCATGCATTTTTCTGTGATATTGATTATATCATTTAGGTATTCCGTAACCTCTCCGAAAATGATTCTCGTTGTAACCGATGAAAAGATGAGTGTAGGGAGAGACCTGTTTTTGAGTGTAATCATATGTAAAGCAAAACGAAGTGATACGATACGTTATGTAACATTACACAGCTTGTCCAATATTTTCAAAAATCACAAGGTCAATCGACGTATTCCTTTTTTATCCAGTCTTCTTCGAGTTTTGTTGAGATGTTGTTATCCCCAACATTTCTCATTTCTTTGGGTTCGTTGTCTTTTATCTTCATTTGTTGTTTCCTGTTTCAGCCCTGATTAACGTTTCTTTTTAACTTCACAGCTTTTTTTTTTTTGAGAATGGCTTAACTCTGAATAAGGTCATTTATATTTATCCTTCGAGGAAAACCCGTCGATTGTGTCAAGATAATGTAGAAGTGCAAATAAGGCTGGCATCATGCTACATTGTAGTCTGTGAAATAGATCGACTGAAGAGAGATAATGAAAAAGTTTTTGCATTCGTTTAATTCTTTTTATTAGAAAAGGTAAAAGAAGGACGGTAACTTATTCATTCTTTAAATAATGCTGATTTAATCCCTATGAAAATTCATTTTAGAATGATGATATTTCGCATTTTCCATTTTTATTTGCAGTCTCAATTGTTCTCTTCATTATGGAAAAAGAAAGGCTCAATATTGCTGAATTGTAGATAACTGTGAGAGTTTTGCGTAATGAAGGGAATTTTGCAGGGAGGAGTTGAACAGAACAGAAGTTGAGGGAAACTTCTATGAAGGCGGATAACAAAGAAAAAAAGATTTTTTTCCAGGTGACACTTAGCTCTTCCACAGTCACAGTAGCTATAGCTGAAGAAGTCGGATTTTAACTACTTTTTTTCTAAAACCTGTTCGTATTTTGGGGCTTTTAAAGTGGTAAAAGGATAGGATGCTGTAGTGATTTCCAAGTCTCTTTTTATTGTTCCCTTTAAAGAATTATATTGTACACTGAACTGTTTGCTTTTCTTCTGGAACAGCGATTATTAACAGATAATTTAATGATAACTTGTTTGTGGATTTTGCAGTTGCTAATTTTCTGCGCTATTTTCGGCAGGTAGGAGATATCCCAACTAACATTAGGGTTGCTTTATGTATGTTATTAATTTGTCTAGCATCTTCTGGATAGGCCAATGAAAGTTCTTTCTAACTGTAAAGTGGTAGGTTCAGTTCTTCTGATTTTTAACTTCTATTTTTTGTTTGATATAAACATCCAATGTGGAAGCATGATTCTACAATGATTCATTCCTTTCCAACTGTTTCTGATTTTAAGTAGTTAGTGTTTTTGTTTTTATGCCTGAAGTTATAGTCAAACGCTGAAAAAATTTTCAACTCTTGGAATAACATCGGCAGCAAATAAGTAACTAGTTTTAGTGAACGAAGTACCAAATTCCAGTAAAAAAGTGTTTACATTTGTTGAATGATAAGTTTTTGGAATAGAAAGAAAGATGGTATATCTGACAGGAAGTGGAGTTACGTTACAGACGACTGAACAACATTACGTGAGTCATGACATGAAATGTTGGGTTGAAAAGTTGTTAATTGATAACTATGTATCGTACATTTTCGGACTCGTCTCCTCACTGTTCCTATTTCTTCGATTTGATTGGAAAAATTTTTGATAAATTAAATGAACTTCTTAATTGCTAGCTGCTTCTATTCTCATCAAATGATTTGATGATGGTGATGATGATGTGATACAATGATGGGAGAGCAATTGATGGTGAAGGAGGTTCTTGGAATCGGACAAACTTTACTCTTACTGCTGCTACCACCACTGACTAAACTACTTATCTTTTTTTTGAGAACTAATTAATAAAAGAGTAAATAGCTGGTGCTTGTTTTATTATTATTATTACACCAGCAAACTTGGCATTGCTGGTGATGCTGTATTCAACTGACCTGTAGTTACTAAATCTACAATACATTCGTATATGAATACTTCGCTCTATATGGTTTTTTTTTTTGAGAAATTCAGAATTGAGTTTTACTTCTTTAATATTTTCTTGATTAGTAAACTCTAATTCCGTCTGATTTCAAATAAAATTATCTACCATGTACATTATGTCTCTTTTATGGATGAGAATCCAGATGCATAAATAAAACTTTGTAATTGTCTGCAGTACATGTTAAGTAAATGTTTATGAACTGCGATTTATGGGAGCTGCGGTCCTAATACTTTTGGCACCATTCCCAAAAGGATTGTAATTGTTGCTTAGTATTTGTGTTTGGCAGTGGACACGGATGGGGAAGATCGATCTTACTGTCCGTATTAAAAAAAGAATTTATGTAACTGTCGCACTGAATTATTTAACTATCAAGATTGATTGTCAGTATTAATTAGCTGCTTTTTTTTTTTAATAGAAATGTTGTAATCAGAATTTGTGTCTTCCATCCACAAGTTAAATTTAACCATTTATTGGCACCTTGATTCGTGGGGTACAAAATAGCTTATTCACATATTCTTATCCTTTTTCACTGTTTCCTTCCTAGAGTAATCTGAACTGAATGCATATCTGCCATAGAAGGGTATTTTAGATATGATCAGCTGCTCATCTGTACTTGAGTAAGCTGCCTCCATTTAAATTACATCGGAGTTGATGCTTTGCTTGCTGTTGCTCTTTGTTTGGAATGGCCTGTGTACAGGGGGACCATGAGGGGAGAGGATTCAGTATTTTAGCAACAATCTTGCCCTGCTTTTGTTTATATTACTGTTAGTTTACAAGGTGCTTTGTAGAACTCCTGTCTGTTTTCTTTAAATTGCCGGAGGATTACTTTTGAAAGAATTTACCTTAGTGAAGCATGAATTAAGCAGCTCTCTCACGATTTCTTTACTTTGCTTTTCAATTTCAAAGTTTGTTAATGTTCATCGATGAGATCTGAGCAATGTCATTTTCCTTCTAGGTTGAAGTTAATTTTCTGGCTAACAATCGTATTTAGTTTTAAAAGATGCAGTAAAGAATTCATGTTGTTATGGAACGGCAAGCTGAAGCGTGTTTAAAGTAGTATTTTGCTTACGTTACCAGTACCTGTGGATTTCATGCTTTCAGGATTAATTGCGACACAAACAGAACAGGTGATGGAATAATAGGATGAAATCTCTTCAAGTGATATCACTTTAGACAAAGTACATTCCAGCTCTGAGGACTGAGAGACATCGGAGTAGAAACAAATGAACTAAACCATAGCACGCTGGTTGATGATGCTGCAAGAGACGCTACTGCACGGTAAAGAGAAAGCATGCATCAGGCGACCTGTTAACTGTCAGCGCAGATGTGTCGTGGGGTGAGCGGAGAAAGGTGTGCGTTGCGCAAGAGTGGCTCGACCTGGGAGGCATGAAGCACTGGCGTACTCCTCCTCCTCCTCCACTGCTGCTTGTGGATGCCAGATACCGAGCATCAGAGGCTAGTGACGACGCTGATCCGGTGATCCTGCCGTGTACTCGCCACTGCCTCTTTTAACCATATCTTTCTCTCTCTCTCTCTCTCTCTCTCCTCTTCATTTATCTCCAACCTTATAATCTTCTTTCCCATCCACTTCTACCTTCTTATTTCTGATGCTAATTCTCTTCACTTTCACTTCACACTCCTGCTATTTCACTCTTTATAGTCTGCGAAAATGTCTGCTGTTTCTTTCTGGTTCCAAAAAGCCACTGCATTTTTCCTTCTCTTGTCGCTCATCGCCGCGTCGTCAATTAGTTCGCCTAATTCTAATGCTATTTCCAAACACTACTATTGTCTCCATTACATCATCATTTATCAGAATCCGGAAACTTCCATTTACATACAGTATTAGAGGTCTTTTTTGTTTGCATATGGTTTTCCCACTATTATTCCACAGAAGTGTCTTCTCAAGAAGAACAGTGATATCCCGAAATACTAAAAATCTTGAATCTTCGAGGGTCCAATGACTCAATACAACTTAGGGAGCATGCCATTCCAAGATAACTAACTGTGCATTTTTTCATAACACACTGACTTTACTTTTTTATTGGTCGACTTCTTTCCTGAGGTGATTCATCTTACCTTGAAGACGTGTAGCATCTGAAGAATGACATCCTTTCCAAAATTTGCAATGTATTACAAAGAACTTCCGAAAACCATCAGTCGAAATTTTTGGTAAGCTATACTTATCACCTTTCTGTTTTTTTTTCTGTCCTCTATCAGCTATGCCTAATGAGACATGCGAATGCCGCTCCGTAGTAGAAGATAGACTTGTTCGATTTGACATGTTTAGAAATGAGAATCTTTGCGTTCATATTTTCAAGGCTTCTGCTCGAATTTCTCATGTTGGAATCGGATGTTCACTTCGGCTCATTAGTCAGAAATAGTAGTTAAATCAAACTTGTTTGCTATTTTTCTGCTTTCCTTTTAAAATTTGAAATACTACTTTTTAGGATCACGTATAGAATAGAAACTAAATGCGCTGGCGGCATGATTTATCATGTTGCTGGTGATCAGTACTCCTCTATAAGCTTATCGCATATGATCGTTTATTTTCTAACCGATCTCTATGGGGTGAATACGTAGTAGTCCTTGCCTTACTGTTATGTTGTGTTTCGGACGAATCCTCTCAAATAAATTCAGGACGGATGTTTAAGCATGAGATTATATAAAAAATTACTGCACGCCGCGGCGAATTATTTTTTCGAAAATTTCGTTGTGCGCGCTTAACCATTGTTTTTTTTTTTTCCAGGGACGACTGAAAAAATTTTCGAACCTTTTGCGCCTCTAAACATATATTTTTCCAATTTTCTTCCGTATTTCTACGATTTGTTATTCCCAGGGAATTTTCACTCACTGAATTTTTTTTTTTTTTTTTCCAATGAAAAAATCTGATGAATCGAATAATCGATCACAAGAGGATTCTTCAGTAACAGTTCATGGCTTACGACGCTTCAATAAACGACAAGGGGCAGCTGTATCAAATAGTAGTACCGCAAGGAATTGCCAAGGGAATGAAACACCCGATACAACAAGATCTGGCAAAGTTCTGAATTCATGGCATAGTGCAGAGGAGAATGTGGGGACAACCTGTTTTTGGAATTTTGACGATGTGGGAAGGACGAAGAACGAGAATCCTGTTCTCAGGAGTATTATTTCAAGCAATTATACCAGCTTGGTACAGGGCAATAGCATGAATTCAAGTGAAGCAAACCACAGCTCTACGGTTGGGCCAACTTCGCAGCGAATGCAGAAAATTATTCCATGTGGCTATGCACCTAATCGCTTCCCAGTATCTGTTACTACTATACCCCGCGAATGTTGGCCAAAAACCTGTTGCGGAAATCCATTCTATGCTTTTTCCAGTACGAAGACTTTGCCATCGGCAAGGATTATTTCCGGTTCTTCCTCCGCAGTACAGCCATTACCATCCACGTCCAGCTTTAATCCACTATCAACCAATGAGCAGACCGTTTATTCAACGCCTGATAATGGTTGTAAGTCTCAAACGCTGCCAGTTGGGTTGCTTCGTCGGTCTGAAAATGATACCAGCGCTTCTGCTGTATCAGAAATGGAACGTAAAAAATTTAGCAAATTCCGTTTAGGAAGTGAAATTTTCTACCGAAAATTATCTTTTCCGAAGCGTAATGGTGTTAGAGAATGCACCAATGCTGATGGTAGACAGCCACATGTGGGAGCATTCGATAAGAAGAAAGGGGCTGACGAAGGCGTGAAAAATAAGCGTGACACCGTGCTAATTTGGTCAGCATCAGGGGATAAAGGTGATTTTTTTTGACTTTGCTGCCATCCTTTTATATTTTATGAGTTCGAACTGCTTTTTAATTTAAAGAGAGCTTCATGTTTTTGAGCTCCAAACTTACCTTCATATCATGCACGAATTGTCAAGACGATAATGCCTCGCGAAAATAAAGCACCATCGTAGCAATAAGGTACTTATATACATTTGACATTGTACTAAAAAGTTAAACCCAAAATCTCAGAGGTATTTCTAATCAGTTACACAAGTACTTGGACTGCGCTTTTTTTTTTTTTTTTTTTTTTTTTTTTTTTAATATTTTTTTTTTTTTTTTTTTTTTTTTTTTTTTTTTTTTTTTTTTTCTCTTTTATTTTTTATTTTTTTTTTTTTTTAATTT
>PQVD01000472.1:0-24349 GCA_003012265.1 Setaria equina | reverse complement strand
TATTAAATACAAAAAATAAAAAAAAAAAAAAAAAAGAAAAAAAAAAAATAAAAAAAAAAAAAAAAAAAAAAAAAAAAAAAAAAAAAAAAAAAAAGAAAATTACAATCGAATTTGCACAATTTTTCCAGCGATGTGTATTGTTGTAACGATAGAAATATTAACAAACAGCGTTAGTGAATGGAATCGTTCTGTAGCGGAACAAGCTAAGGTTAAATATATTCTTTCTTGGAAAAAAAATCATCATAAATTACAGATGATAATATAATATAATATCAATGATAATTGAGTAATGATAAGGATTCTTGTCAAATTGCATCATATATGAAAAATTTTTTTTAAACTTATTAGCTTCTGTAATCTGCATCTATATCCTCTTTAAGTATTTGCACATCAGTGATTTGATGAAAAACGAAAGGCTAAAGAAACGATACGAAAGGTAATATACAGTGTTAAACAGGTAGTTAGGTAAAGCTATTTCAACGTATAGGAAAATATTGATAATCAGGACAAAATCTACTCATCCTATTCTGCTAACAAAGAAACTTTAATAAGACAAAAAAAAAAAAGGAAAAACCAATTGTTATCCGAGAACTAAAATTTTCCATTAAAAATTTGCCAGAATGAAGTTGTCGCAGTTGTTTATTTTTTATAAAGCATCAATAATTGTTCACGGAAGCCGATAATTTTAATCAACTATGTTTAAAACTTTGCACTTTTATACACATTGTATAAATGCGAAATCAGTAGTAGCAGCACTATTCCGATGTTTTATTTTTTGCGGAAGCCGAAAAATGTCCAACTTTTTTTGTTCAGTTATCGAATTCCACGGGTTCTTTGAAACTTAATGTGAGTATCACGATGGCATGTATTAAACCTTAGAAGAAAATTGCCGAAAATGGAAACGTCGCCGGCTAAAACATTCCTATTGGAAATTACAGAAATTACGAAAGTACTACTGAAATATATTTCAGAATATAGAATGGGATTATTCAGTGGGTCAAACGACAGGCCTGCCTACGTATTTAGCTTGGACATGTGTAATTATTTATCTATTCGCTGGGATAGTATTCGCGCTCGGATCGCACAAGCATAAGGGTTCTCGAGCAGCAACTGCCGAATTCGAGATTGAAGATCGGCCGATCCACATCGGACGGTGATTCTCTGATATCAACAAAGCACTGATTTTACTCATTTCTTTCGACTTCTTCGTATCTGTTATTTGCAATGTTACTTTCCTTCACTTTTCTTTCCTTTTTTTTGATCCTCAAAATGAAGATATGAAGTGAAAAAACTCGATTCATCGCAACACTGAACTCTAAAGTGATTATAATTTATAAGAAAGCTATCACCTGACGGTTGGTTCTATGTCGACTAAAACCTATTAGTCCTGCAAAAGCAACTAGGCATCATTAATTTTATTGGCAACCAAGAGTGAAGCATCATTAGCTAGAAGGAAAAAATAAATTCTTGATCCAGAACTTTATGATCAATCATGTTAGAAACTTAGTTGGCTCTGTCTTAGTACTTCCAATCTATGGTGTATTTTCATTACAAACACAAAAAACATACAAAAACACTACATCGAAATGGAATAAAAATTTATTTGATGCCAATAAAATATGTAGACGACAGACACATTGTAACCTTCGCATACGGAACTACAGCAAAACAATCATAAGCATTGGATGGTATGAAAACGGAAAATAGGCAGTGAGCATTAAAAAATAGATGATATTGCCTCAATACCATTTTCACTTCTGTTTAGAAAGAAATTGAAATGAAAAACATGTAATTCATCGTACCATGCAGACTTCCGAAACTTATGGAATCATCCAGACAATTGCACACCGACCAAAGTACCGAACTAACTAATAAACTTTATTTAAAGAATTAAAGAAGTGAAAATTTTTGATTTTAAAAATATAAAGCTTATGTAGCTCAACTGTGGTATATTTGGAACTTGAAGCTCAAGCATACTATAACATCCAATCGGAATAATGAAACGAATCCTATGTGCTGGATTAAATAAAAATTTGTAGACAACACATATTAAAATGGATTTCAATCGGCAGATGAACAATGCTTTTAGATCCAGACGGTTTTTTTCCCTCAGAAAATTCATTGGAGAATATCGATCTAATCAAAAGCAGAAATGAATGATGCGTGACAACTTGTACAGTTTTTTGTGTAAAGCTAAGGATGTTAAAGAAATATTTTTATAAATGTCCGCTTATGATTCCTAAACCGGAATGAATAGTGGAATCAAGAAAAAATAGCTCAGATCAAAAACCATGAAATGAAAAGTGAAAAAAAAAAGAAACACTGAAATGACAAAGTTCCAGTTTTAATAATTAAGGGGAAAAGAAGCTGAAAGACCGACATGATTAATAAGGCCAAAAAATCGAGCAATAAAGGGAGAAGAAACAAATAAATGTTAGATGAAAAATGGTTTTGAAATCTTTTATACTGAACGAAGCAATGAAACATTTGGATACAAAAGAAAAAGTGTTTCCCTCTTCACTAAGGCTAACTCTATTCGGGTTCAGAGTTGAACTGCTATTTTTTCCCAAGATTTATCGTCGAACAATATCTTCTGACTGCTAGATTCTTCACTTTGCAAAACAAGCTTAAGTAAACAGATGAGAAAAAACCGAAAACATGATGATAAACAGAAAACAAAGTTTGCTATCATAAATTAGTACCTCATTTCTAGTGTTATCGTAGTGTTAAGTCGATAACACAAGAAAGAGGTGTTAGTCCCTACAATATAAAATCCATTGTTAAAAATTATAAATATGTTTGTAGCTGTTGTACTTTAACTTATTGGTTGAGTTATTCAAAGTTCGTCCTAAACATGAAGAAGCAATTTTTTAGAGAAAAAAAAAATGGGACTGCTTTATGTATGGAAAATTGTGATGTACAAAAATTACGATACTCGAATGTACATTAATTTTAATATGATAATTAAAACTTCGGATTCAAAATTTAACTGGTACATTCGATGACAATAATTTACAACAGATTTGGGAATATCATTTATGTAGAAACATCAAGAAAAATTCGTGGATTCGAAATGTTAACATGATGAAGTGAATCCCAAGTTATGCAGGAATGACAAATTTGAAAGTAGTAACCTTCCACTATTTATGAATGACCATTGATCACAGCAGTGTTCACATACTGCAACCCTTCATAATTCGACTTCCCGCCGGAAGTTACTACATTTACATAAGATGAACCCTCTGCTGTCGTTGGTGTGAATACTTTTAACTGCGAAACACTACTTCGAATCACATCCTACAATAATGACTTCAAAGTACGCTCTCAAAAATAAAATAAGTCAAGGATTCACATTCCGTAGGCCTAAAAAATCCTAGTGATCTCAAGAACTAATTAATAAAATCTTTGCAATTGCCAATGTTCACTAAACTCCCAAAAATTTTCTGCTTGTCTATTTATTCAACAGTTTTTGAAAATCAAGAAAAAAACATGCATTTGCGGTATGCTCAAGTTTGTCTCCACTTTGTGTTGAAGTATTGCAGTCGTCTGCAACAGCAGCATCAAAAATTAACTGTTTGCGCGTTACGGATGGGCTATTGCCAGCTGAAGACGAATCATAACGAGGGGGTAACGGAGGTGCTCGTCGAGGAGGTACAGCTTCACTCCTCGGTGGCCAAGACTGTCGCTAAAATAAGTTATTTCTCCATTGTAGTTTCGGCAAAAACCAGTCACAATAAAGAAAGAAGATACAACGAATAAGAAAAGAATTGTTCATAATTTGCATCAAATTAAAAATTGCTCACTACATTCTTGATTGTGTTTTTTTCAATAATCGTCTCATAACCAAGCTTTTTATTAGCTTCTACCGGATCAAATGAATCGATAATAATCCTCTCAGTGCCCTTGATTTCACAACGACAAAAGGGACATGTGCCACCACCATCCGATTCCTGTAATATTCTAGGATGTGACACATTTGTCCCAGATGGAATGAAGTGATAGGATAACCAGTAAGGTGCAGGAAAGAATGAATACAAATATTTTTCGATTAAAAAAAAAGGTGAAACCAGTTTCCAAAAAGGAAAAACTCTGTAATGAGATAGACAACAGGTTGGATATTGCGATAGCTATTTTGAAACAACTACATATTTAGATCTTATAGGACCAAATATTAAGAAAACAGATAACCTGCCAGCTCTGCAAACAAGGAGTACAAAGTAAGTGACCACATGGCTCCAACTTGACATTTTTGTTATTTTCTGCACAAATTTTACACATCTCAAATGTGGTGCCCATTTCACAATAAATCTGATATTGTTCTGGTGTTACCTGAAAATCCAAACTGTTGACTGGATAAAATCTATAATCGAAATATGATAAAATCTAGAAATGAGGCACATTTCACAACACTATACCCAAGCGAAAACTGCAATGACATTCACTTACTTTAACATGACCTTCCGGACTTGGCTGCAAGGCATGACTTAAGTCTGGATTGGTTGGTCTTCCATCCGGAAAACGGTAACTAAAAAATAGCCGTGTACATGTGGACGATATAAACAGTTCAGAAGACATGATTTTTGTATCAAATCTTCACTAGAAATGTGTCTTATATCTACTTGAATAAAATTTTCGAAATTTCTCAATCCTCTACATATAGTATTAATCAAATAATTTTAACTTACAATCCTTCTCGACTTCCATCAACCAGAGCTTGTATGAGTGACTTGTTTTGTGGTATGGTTTGGTAAATTTTACCATCAGGAGCAACATACCCAACTGCCCACTGTCCAAGACGTGTACAGCTCAGGCGAAATACATAACTGAAAAGAAATAAGTTTGAACTTAAATTGACAGATTTAACGTTGGAATTCAAAGCAAAACGGCAAACCTCCCAGGCTTGTTGCTATATTTCTGAAGCTTCTGTTTTACTTCATCATATGTGAGAAAAGCAACATATCCAGGATGAGTCACAGCAAGTAGCTGCCAGTTATGCAACAACGTATTCCACGGTTGGAAAAGTCTGAAATTCAATCAAGAGACCAATAGATTCCATCAATCTTTTATAATAATTTATAAGTTTCGTCAGGACCTATACAAACAAGTAAAGATGGAAATAAATTTGTAAAAGAATGAAGAACAAACCTTGTAAATACATCAAATTCAAAATTCGAAATATGCTCATTAACGGTAAGGTCAATGGTAGTCTTCAAAGCAAGAGTTTCTAAACCAGTATTCAGTCTGTGCACTTTACTTAGCGCAATTCGAAATTCGAACCATGGTACCGTAGTCCTAAAAAAATGTGAGTTTCCATTCTTTTAGTTCGTTGTAAAATATAAATTACTTATTGTTGCAAAACTTCTAACACACACAAATGCTTACTTTATGCCAAATGATTCTCTCCAAAATGCATCAGCTTCTTTTTTGGTAATACGGAAATTTTCACCAATGAAATGTCCATCCGGAAACTCTGCTTTTAGCTCTGCTAACATATGCGAAAAGATCAATGAAAGTTTGGTAAGGTTACGCCGCGCTCCCGACCTTTCATCGTAAATTCTTTCACGATCCTCTTTAAATAACTTCATTGTCTGAAAAAAAAAAATGATTTAACTTTAAAGATACTGGAAAAGACGGAAAGATTACTCATCGATATTTAAACTAGCAAGATCAAAGGCCGTATAAAAAACCATATTGTTTCACTTCAGAAGCATACGGTAGGGAATATTTGTATGATAACCTGTTTGCATTTTGATTGAACATTCTCCAAAAATAGCACCAAATATGTATTGTCTTTCAGTATATTTGGATTCTTAGATATGATAGTAGATAACTGGTGATACGTATCAGGAAGTATATCCAATATGAAAGGTGGTGAATTTTTGAGATTCAGACGTGGCTGCTGACAATTTTTGACGACATTATCCATTAATTTAAACGTTTTTTCAACTAACCGACGCTCCTGTAATTTTAATAGCAATTATAACAACATCCTATTACAAGTAAAACTACAAATATTTGAAAAAATTCTGAAAAAAGGTAGTGCTCCACGAAAAATTTTTCCCCACCAAAAAAAATGTTGGCAAATGGCTTGGCTTGTGCATGATAATCCTACGGCAATAATTTCGGAATCGCCATTTTTGACGCTCTTATTAAATGTCCCGCTAAGAAAAAAAATTAGTTGTTCTAAAGTTCCTTCTCCTCGGAAAAAAAAAACTTTACGATAAAGATTGACTTCAAAACAAGTAAAGGATAATATGACAGAACTACAACTGATAAATACGTTAATAGATATAGTGATACCTGAATCTGCATCATGTTGGACGGTCCAGCCACCGCATCATTTCGTCCGTTATAATTATGTAAAATAGATACTGCACCACCACTAACAATTTCATGAATTTTACTCAGTATGGATGAAGCAAAACCGCTCACAGCCATTCGGTGAGCAAATTTTGATCAGTAAATCTTTTCCGTAATTCGTCTTTCTGAACAAACACATAATCAGCACCTTACTTGTTTTTGTAACTTAATCAATAAGCGTCACTATTGTAATTTAATTTTTTTTAATATGAACAACAGGAAACTTAAAGTTATGCTCATTTCAAGGTTGACTGACAGGAAATGTTAACAAAGAAATTTTTGTACAGCATCTAAATAAAATGTAACTGTCAAATATTCTAAAAACTAGAACTATGAGGTTTTGAAAAATGCTGAAGTAATAAATCATAAAATGCTTCAAATGGAGTTTACGACATTAAAACGTGCAAACTCCTGGTTCCGTGCACCACTCACCTGAAGTGAATGAAATTCACCTTATTTAATTTTCATGCTCTAACAATCTTCTTAAAAGCTTGAATGAAATAAAAGTGATTAACTGAATTAAAAAAGAGCCTTGAAAATAGAGATCGATTTCATAAAATAATTCTCAAAAATTTTCAAATCCACATTTGCCACATGTCGATGTTGATATTGGATAGAGACTTCGATATCATAATTCTATCTGAAACAGTGTCAGATAGCAGGGAAGATCCGTATCCCAGGATATATGATACGATTAACAGCGGTATGCATATGAATCACTCAGTACAGTAGTCCATGGACATCAAAACAGATGTACGCATGATACGGAATTTTGAAAATGAGCTTACAAAGACAGTACGGTCAAGCAATTCTGGCTAATCTATTCCAGACCACTTATACAGTAAAATCATGAAGCTGCAATCGTATTATAGTCGTATGCTTGTTTGTCTATATATTTCATCGACACATCTATCTATTTACTCTATAGGATATTCCTATTCGATACATCTGTTATACTTTCAAATATCTCGGAAATACTTAATAGTTGTAAATCCACACCTTCCGATAACTTCACCATAAGTTTATTACCGCTAAAGAACAGCCATAACCGGTTACTGCAGCATGCGGCAATACCAGAACTTGTTACGTCAACACTTTACAGTTACTCTCTTTGTGCTCTAATTAATTACGCTAACCAAACACACCGACAATCAAACAATGAAGCAAAAACCACTGCTAACAACATTTAATGCAGCCCGTGATACATCTTATTAATTTACACAACACTATACGGTGGTTCGATATTTCTTTTTGGACTTTAAGAGGAGAGTGGGGTATGTTCAAGTGTTGGTAGGAGTTTGTGATGTTCCGGAAACTAGATAGTATTGATTTTCTGGTAGTGAGCCATTAATTCTAGTTAGTATAAGTAGCACGGTAAGGAAGTATTAAAAATTATGGCTGAGGACATGAAGATAGCTGTAGACAGTAGCATAGAATGAAGAAATGCTCAAATAGTGAGAGATGCTAATGGTTGCAATGATTGAGAGCGTATGTAGAGTGCAAAAAAAAATCTGTTGAAAGATTCAATTTGGCGATCGAATTTGTGAATTGTCATTATATAGTAGAAAATTTCGGAATTATCTCTTTTCTTCCAAACTTTAGGGGCAGAAGTTGTTAAGACTGAGCTGGAAGAGATTTCACCTATTTCTATCACATTCAGTTTTTAATTCTCATAATTAATTCTTCGTATCACAGAAAAGAAATTGTGATGATTGCTAGAATAAAACTGTACTGTTGGAGTTCAGAATATTTCCTTTTACATTTATTCATAGTTCTTCCTTCTCTGCTCTCCTTTGATACGCTGAATTCCTCGTATATTCGATGTGCATGTGTGTGTATTTGCTAGTATCCAGAAATAACCAATAGTTCTAAAATGATAACAAACTAATATCGAATTTGATAGTTCACTGCGTATTTTCAATTTTAAAACATTGATTTTGAATGCGCGAAATAAAAATCGCTAGATGTGAGCCTATGGCTCTCTGTCCTTTTCATCATTTTCTCATCATTCATTATGGGATAGAAGCTCGATGGAGGACTGTTATCTACGGCTAAATCAGTACCATGTTGATGTTAGGCAGGCAACCAAATGATCAGTTTTTAACGCTATGATCTGCAAATTTCCTCACTTTTCGATCCGTTTTATATCAAACGTACTTGCTTGGATTCTTATGTTTCCTACAGTTTTGAGTGTAAATTTAAATTTTACTCAAGTATATGGCTATGAATATGAAACATTCTTCCTTACTTCTTACTATACTAAATAGTACTAGCTATTTTTTTTCTCCCATATAACTTTAAAGAAATAGTTATTAAAATTTCTACGAATATTTTTAATGAAATTAACGATTCGCTTATTATGAACATTAAAAAAAAAAGCGTAATGAAATGAATCTAATATAAACACCAGAGTTATAAGTAGTGTGGTTAAAACCATTCTTTAAAGGCCTCTAGAACTTTTAATTTCCAATGCTTTCCTCATCTTTATTTATCGAACTCTTTTTTTTCTTTTTTTGGATATCCATGATTTCTACGTGCATAGGTTTGGAATTTTTTTTCCTTTTGGAAGGTGAACGATGAAATCTGTTCAGATGAAAAGTGATCAGTAGAGAGACAAGTTTATTTGAATAAAAACTGGAAAAAGTTTCGTATCAAATATCAATAAAGCATTTGTATGGCTCCTATGATTAATTGCTATGGGAAGTGTGGAATTGCTGCAAAGCAATTTAAAAAAAAAAAGAAAAAAAAAAGCCACGTTTTATTATGCGACTAATAACAACCATATGTTAAAATTTGTTTTCATTGTTGAATTCTTACAGATGTATGAGAATTCGTAAAGAAGAAAGATGGCGAGCAATGATTATGCGTATGACAGGGATTTAGAACTTGCACTGGAACTTAGCAGGTTAGTTACTTGTAACTTGAGAGTGCACTAAGATGAATATGGGATTGTAATAACCAAAATTCACTCCAATTATCCTATTGTTTTACTATTTGTTTCGTTGCTGGATTTTGTTTTTTTTTTCTTTCGTGCAGTTTTCTTAATTGTGACTAAAATTAAGTCAGGAATTCATAGGTATGGATTTTCGGTCTGTTATCGTATGAAATACCGTTTCAGACAATCATATGAAGAAGAATCACGCAAGCGAAGGGAAAATCCGTATACGCAGGATTTGATTTGTTGGGATGATGTCGAAAAAAGTGCTGGGATTCAAGAGATTGATCAACTTAACAATGATATTCATAGCAGCTGTCGTAGATACACCGACACATTTTTGTAGATTTTAAATTGCCTTTTTTCTAAAAAAAACTCAGTTTTGTTTGATAGAAAGATCAATTTAATTTTAATTTTCTCTTTCTAATTCTTTATTCACAATTTACTAGCTATTCAGGGAAATTATATGGGATGGTTACTTCAGGTCTGAAATTACTGATCCTATATTTTTTGCTGCCTTAATCATGCAACAGTTAATAACTAATTTTGCAGGAGTGAACATGCACCATATTATACGAACATTCCAACGACATCAGGAAACGTTACCAGTTCATCGCATGTAGAAGATATTAGCGGAGCAGAAGGTCTTCATACCTTACGTTATGGTCAGAAATCGCCATTCGTTTTTATTGATTTCAATTGCTCCTCATTGATATTTTCTATCGAAATTTTTCAAATTTCTAATTAGAAGTTGAGACATTGAGGAAATATCGTGCATAATTCTTGAAAATTTATGAATCTGTTGGATTCTTTTTGTTTATTTCAAAGTTGAAGACTTTTTTAATGCTGAAAAATTTGGTCCAGATTAATGTATTGCATTGATGCAGTTTTTTTTTTCATTTGTTTCCAAAATTTTCTTAATCAGCACTAAAGCTCTATCGAATTTAGGATTGGAGCCAGATAATTCTCTTTACACACTATCTGGTGCTCAATCAAGTAATACTTTTGGAAATAAATATACTGAAGCAGTGGATTGTTCTCTAGATAGTGCTACGCAAATGTTGTCTCCATCAAGCAGTGCAGTTGTTGTTCCATTTTGTTCCTCCATTAACAGTTTGCAAACAAACAGCGATTTGATTGACCTAAGTGATAAAGAAGTAACTTTTTTCTTTGGTTTTCCACTTAAAATTGCTGTTCACCCTCGGAATCTCTTATTAGTGATGGAAGGGAACCAGAATCAGTAACTAAGTTCCACAAATTCATTTAATTACTCTTTTTGAGAAGTACAGTTCAATCTTGCTATCTTATCTTATATTTCTTGAAACCAACTGGTCCAAGCGTATATTCTGACCTCTGTTTCTTCTGATCCAACTCACTTGTTCGATCACAACAGGCATATGGGTTTGACTTTTACAAAAACTTATTTTTGCCTGCTATCGTTTTGCCTTTAAAAACTGAAAGACAATGTAATGCATTTAAATCCATAAAATTTTTTGCTGGAATCGATCAGATATCTTTGCTTACCTTCTTCGAAATTTTGAGAAGACATGCTTCTTTTTTTTCCAAACTGCTTTACTGAGGATCAAAGGTATTTTCGCACAAATTACGTGGACCCACTAAAGTAATTAGAAATTTCCATTGTAGCCCTGCTTGATACTTCTTTATTCTTCTACATATTTGACTTTGCATTTTCCACGATATGGTAGTTTCACCGAGGCAGACTGGGTAAGGTTGTTGCAGTAATATCAATTACTTTTCGTCGTACTATCGGTTAATAGTATGGCTAAGGAGTTTTGCTAAATGTGGGTGGTAAGCTGGATAAGTGGCAAAAGAAAAAAAAAGAATTTTATTTTTTATAGATTTTCATGAATTTCCTTTCCCGTAACATTCCGAAGTATTTTGTAGCCTTGGGAAGAATTCGATCCGCTTTGTGTGGCTCGTTCCACCGGGAATCGTAATGATTCATCAAACTATAATCACAATAAAGGCACGGAAATATTGAAAAACACAAATATTGATTCCTCGCCATTTTTTATTACATTAGGACGATCCCAATCTATTCCTTCTTCTCACATAACTACTGGTACAGTTCTTCTTTTATTTTGCTGAAAAAATTATGGAGAAAATGTCGCTAAAAACTTTATATATTTTTACTATTTTCACTGTAGGTAACGAGTTGGCTCCTTGTAAACCTCCAAGATCACAGAAAAATGGACGAAGTGAATCCATGGGTTCTGTCGGATCACATCGCATTGATTTTGATGAAATACAGTTGCAGGAAAAGCCTTCTGAAGTTGATCGTGAGGTTTGTATGTTAGTCACATATGTTTCTTCAGTTAACGTTTCGCAGTGATATGTTTAAATTCTAAAATGGCTCTTGCTTGAAGTTGATTGAATTTTAGATTTCTTCACTTCTCCGTCGTTCCCCTCAGTGCTGTGAACCGCTGTCAAGGCGTTTCATTTCACCTGTTGTGGATTACTTGATTACAAGTTTCAAAGTTACTAGCGTAAAAGTGATCGTTGAAAAAGATTACAGGTATTTTTATGTTTATCACATCACGAAAGGTGATCCTTTCTGGATTATGGACTGTTAAAATATAATTTTTCATGAGGTGGAGGAAATTGGTTGGCATTTGTTTAACATTATATGTAACGATCCATCAATTGCTTATTTCTTAGTAATTGAATCTATCCAAAAAATTTCAAGTTGGCCGACAATATTGGGTGCGGATGATAGAATGACATTTACTTGTGAAACTACCAGTACGATCCAGTATATTTTGGCAAATGTGTTAAATACATTCCTTGATCCCTCACAAATTAGCATGCTTCAGGATCGTTTACCGGTCGATGAATATGGTCTAAAAGTGAGTATTGAAATTCACGATTTCTTTTTGGACTGATCATTCAGCACTGATATTGTTGATTTTCATCATTTAATAATTAAAGGTAGTTAAGAGTTTACTGTTTCAGATTTATGGGTTGGATGAATTCCTTCTTAGTAGTTCCCAGCTTGGCGAAAATCCCTTTGTTGGACAAGCGCTTGCTTTTGGGAAGGACATACGGTTAGAGGTATGTTTTTGTTTGGTACTTGGAATTTTGGAGTTGAATTGCTGTTCCTCATCTATTCAGTGATTACTGCTTTCTATACAGGTTGGCAAAATAGAAAACGGTAATCGACCCAGAGTGATACAGAAGTTTGATGCACCAAATGTTGATGGCTGTCCAAGGCGTTCTTTCCAATCAAAGTAGTGTTTTGGTTTTAATTTTCGCGAACTTCTAAACGCTCTCCAGTGAAGTTTTTCAACAGGTGGATTTAAACAAGCCTTTGTACGGCTGATTAGCTCTCCAGAATGATGATATTCAGGATGCAGTTCTGTTGCCATCAAAAGACATACCGAACTGCACATCCAAACAGCTTTTTAAATCCATTTTTGGGTTTCTTTTATCCAGAATGTGGAGATGTTGAATTGAAAATACAGTCGATAACTCTAAGATCCGGGTTGAAATGCTTGGGATTTTTTGAAAGTTCTGAAAACTATATAGAATTTATCTCTTACATATGTGAAATTTTTAGTTCAAAGAAATCTGATTCTGTAGTGCGAACAATGACCAATGTTCGAGAAATTTTGGATACATTGCAAAACGCGCTGTGTGGCTATTCGGCTACGTACCTTAACGATAGTGGTAAGTATTACAGTCTCGTCGTTTTCGTATATTCCATTTCAAATTACCCGTCCCATTCTGAATAATAGTGTTCATTAAATTTTAGGGTCAAAGAATAAAGAACGAGTAAATCAGTCTATAAAGCTTCTTTGTACTGTTCTTGGACGCATTATGCCGACTGCTATCTCTGGTTCGCTGCGTTTGTTTCTTGCAGCAACAACTATCGTAAGTTTTCGCTTTACTTGTTTTATGCTTGCTATTCTTCGGGATATATTCATCATAATAAGAACTTTTCATTAAGCGGTAGTATGTCATACAGGGGAAAGAGTCATCATTTATAAGGTGGCACGATAAATTAATTAGACCAGCTGGTTGATATCAATTAGTTTACCATTATTTTTAGATCTTAATAATTTTGTCTCTAGTTGTAAATTGTGGATATAAAGGTGTGGAAGTTGTATATTTTAGGAACAGTTGTCGGCTGCTGTATCGGAACTTCTAACTGCTATCCATAATTTCGTTGGTATGTATTGCAAATCTGTTCGATGTGGATTCGACGTTCTACCATTAAAGGTTTCTTTGTCTCGTTCTTTAATACATTTTTATAGATCGTCTCAATTCAGATATGTGAAAAAAAATTATGTCGGCATACAATGTCAAAAAAGGGAGTAGCCGACGATAGGAAATTTTTCATTTAAAGTGTTGAAATGGTAAAGGTATTTTTGTCATTTGCTTACTGCATGAAACACGAATACTGTATTTTTTTTCTGGAATATTAACTTTCTATTTTCTTAATTTATTGTATTTAGACATTCTCGAATAATGATCGAGAACAACGGGAAATTTTAACTGTCGATGAACAGTTGTTGGTGCACGTTGATTCAATCCACAATATACCCCGAGAATGGTCACAACAGTTTAATTTATTCTCTGTTGCGGTGCATGTAATGCATGGAACTGCTGAAATCTGTCGAGGTTTCAAAGAAAATCCCCGGCCGATTATTAGTGATCATTTTTTCCCATATTGTCGAACTAATACCTGGGTTAGTATCTTTCATTTCTTGAAGTTATTAATGAGAGAAGTATACATAATTTGGCCTTCTAATATTAAAAATTGTATTTTTCTCTTAATGTTAAAAGTCTATGTAACGCCTTGGCAGTTGAATCGAAGATGGCAGGAAGTAGTGATTGACTAAATTAAAAGTCTTTTCATGTGATTTTTGTTATCATAGCTTGAAAGGGTCTTTATTTTTTCCATATGTTCTTATTCTAAGTGTTGCATTTGAAGGCTTGCTTTCGTATCCCACTTTGTATTTTACCTCGAGAAACACGTATTTTTATCTTGCTGTATGGAGCAGGTCCTTCAGTATGCCATGATCACGTAAGTATGCTTTTATGGATCTAATTTTTATAGTAGTGATTTGTTAGTCATTAGGCACCTTCATGTCGTAATCTGCAGGTTCACTCACCGAATGCGTCGACTGAGCCTCAGGCGTTATTTGAAAAACAACTTGCTTGTGCCTCTTTTCCACTATTCGATCACGAAGGGTTTGTTAGCTTGTTGTTCAGAAGACTCGGTTACAGCTGTATAACTACAAAGTGTTCAGTTTTGACTTGATTTTGGTGGACTTACTTGAATATCTCTAAAATAGAATCGAAACAGTCAGACTATAGTTATTTGAAAGTTCCTGTTTCTCTCGAGTCATCACCGTATCGTGATGTATTAATTGTAACTGCGGTGCATCCTGGGTCATTGCGCATGGATTACCACTGGCTCCTTATCTGAGTGATGCCAAAACCATCATATCAGTATTCTAGAGTTCTGTTGATTTGTTTAGGAATAAAAGGTTACGTTAATATAATACGAAAATTGTTTTAGTCGAAAAAAGAAATCCGCTGTTTCAAGCTTTCATTTCCAGCTTTTTTTTAGTTTACTTCGGCAAGGATCTCTTCTTTTGCCGCTGTCTGTTATCAGAGGAAAGGTGGTTCATCCGTGGGGGCCTCGACCGTTGTTCGAAAGAGAGGATGACCTTGTTGTGCTTGTTACATTGCCACAATTGCATTATGATGTTATCTTCCCATATGTTAATTATGGAGAAAGCAGGTACTTTTCCTTTCCTGTGCAGCTTTCTTAAATTTTCCGAACTAAAGTCAAATTCATAAGCTGTAAATATCCGGTAGTAAATGATATACTTCCACCTTCTTTTTTTTTCAACCTTTCGTTTGGTGGGCAAGTCTGTTATTTGTATCACTTTTCCTAATGAAAATATTCGCAGTGTGAAACGCGATTTCAATTCACTCGATTCGGATACGCAACAAAATTTGCTGGATATTGTGGAAAATGGAGTTACTCACAGGTTTGTGGCAGATTATTTTGCTTTCCCATCATGAAAGAATATGTCTTGTCTTAAGTTTGGCCTAATTTCTTTTAGAAGTAGATCATGTTCTGATAGATTAGAAATATTTTGTTATAAAAGTTGTTTTCTTCAAAGGATTAGCTTTCAGTTTCTTCCTTAATTTATTTTCTTTTTCTGAATGTTTGAATAGCTTAGTAATTTATCTTTGATCTTTCTAGCATCAAATAGGGTTGCAAAAAAGTAGAGCAGTGTTGTTTATCACACAAATCTCAAATTTCAGTTTAACCGAAGATGAAAAAGAAACGTTATGGGAAAAACGACATTATTTAACTCAGATACCAGATGCTTTACCTTTAGTGCTTGCTTCTGCTGTTGGTTGGGATTGGGCATCATTAACAAACATTTATCAGTTGCTGGATGACTGGATGCCGCTGAGTTCAGTCCAGGCAATCGAACTTCTGCTTCCACAGTAAATAATTATTTTCCTGGTTTCTGAAGATTAGCTATATGGTGAAAAATGTTTGCTGCAGGCAGTCTTGTGGCAATTTTTCAAAAATTTTTTTTCAGTTTCCCGGATCTCACAATTCGTTCAAAAGCTATATCGTGGCTTAAAAACGCTTCGTCTGATTTTTTGTTTAATTTCCTTCCCGAACTAGTCGAGGTTATTTTTCTCCTTTCAGCATTTTCGGCTGCTAAGTTCTAAACTGAAGTAAGATGGAAGATTTTCCATTCTGAATTTTATCGAAAATTTCTCAAATATATTCTTGAAAACCATAATTTAGCAACCTCAAAGTCTCTAGTCTTGTCATTACCATATAGTGATAAAATATTAAACTGCATTAACTAGTTAGTTCAGTCATACAGATTGCAGGCTTTGCGATTTGAAACATTCGAAGATTCATCATTGGCTGTATACTTAATGACACTTTGTGCTGGTGATCGTCGTTTTGCTTTTGAACTTTATTGGTATCATTTTTATTTAAATCAATTTGGATAACGTAATCTTCATAACATGTTTTCTTTTACGAAAATGGTATAGAATTTTTCTTCAAATTTTCTAAAAGTCTCCTGTAAATTATTTTAGGCAATTGCAACAACGGATAGATCAATGTCAGGAAAGGACTTACTCAAATAGATGTAGTTTGTTGCAACAGCAAGTCTTGGAGCTTTTAGATGAGGAATTCGGTATGGATATCGAAAATCAGCACCGACTTTTACAAGCTTTAAATGCTGTTTCGTGTGAAATGAAAGAGGCTAGTGATGCTAGTAAAATGGTTCGTTTGAATTATTCTGAAAACTTGATGGGAAGAAATTATTTTTGTCCGATTCGTTTTTCTTGCCTTTTGTCTTTTCTTTAGATGGTTGTTGTTCTTGGAGTAATATTCTACTCATTCCCCTTAGCCTGGAATATTTAGTAAGTTCTTGGGAATTCACAGAAGGAATGAACTTTTAGCAGTTGACACTTCAACGGCACCTTGCACTGCTGGATGCTCGAATCCTCGAAAACAACGTGCGTCTTCCTCTTTTGCCGTCATTCTTATGCACTGGCATAAGTGTATCAGAATCGAGTTATTTCAATTCACTGACGAAGCCGATAAAAGTAACATTCAAAGGCCTAAAAAGTTCATTTGCAGTTCTCTATAAGGTAGCCTTCTTTTTCTCTTCTTTCTTGGTAATAGTTGACAGTTTTTTTATTTGAATTATAGCTTTAAATTATTCCCAAAGAGCTCTATTGATTACAGCTTTATTGATTTTACTAACTAAAATTGTCCTAGCCTCACATTTCAGGTTGGTGATGATATGAGACAAGATGCACTTGTGTTACAATTAGTGAAAATGATGAACGATATATGGCTAAGTCAAGAGCTTGATCTTAGGATGGTCATTTTCAGGTGTATCCCATTTGGAAATAAGAGCGGTAAGCTTTTCAGTTAGTTTTTTGCCCTTTTTTTTTTTTGAAATTTACACTGTCTTTAATGAAAGTAATCAAAAATCATTTTTTAAAGGAATGGTCGAACTGGTTCCTGACTGCCGTACACTCTGCGAAATCCAAAGTGCTGTTGGTGCTACAGGCGTATTTAAGGATGATGTTCTTAAAAAGTGGCTCGAAATGCACAATCCTTCAGAGTTTCAGTACAAAATAGTAATTTTTAATTCATTCTTCGCTCTCACTCTGTTTTTATATAAACAGGGATAAACGAAATAAGTTGAGTGGGAGGAGCATTAATATAATTTAACATAATTTTTATATTGAATAATTAAAGGACTGATTACTAAATTAACTGTCATCGTTATTGTTAATTTTGTTTCTTTCCAGATGAATGATTTACAGGCACTAGAAAATTTTCACTTATCTTGTGCAGGATGGTGCGTTGCTACCTATGTACTCGGTATTGGTGATCGGCATAATGATAACATATTAGTTACGAAGACAGGTCACGTTTTCCATATTGATTTTGGCAAATATATGGGTGATTGGCAAATGGCTGCTGGATTTCGAAGGTTAGTTTCCTTTAAGAATATGGTTTTTGTTTTTTGAAATTTAGTGCTGCAGGAATTATGTGCAGTAGGGAAAAGTTGTTTTCAGAGACCGCACACCGTTTATTTTTACCAGTGATATGGCTTACGTTATCAATGAAGGCTCACCTCAGTCAGCAACAAGCCGTTATCAGCATTTTGTTGATAACTGTTGTAAAGCTTTCAATTTACTGCGAAAGAAGTATTCATTACTCGTAAACCTTATGAAAATGGTATGTGAACAAGTATACTTTAGCTTGAGAAATTCTCTTTTTTATCCATCAGTCCTTCGATGAACTTATGATTTTTGGATTAAGCTGGATGTTCTCATCAGCTATCATTTGTGGTATTTTTGAGCTACCTTTTGGCTATTAGCTGTCTTTTGTGGACGCTGGACTAATTTGGGAAGTTAAGTTTTATTGTACACTTCAGTGTGACATATTTGAGCCTCATGTAGAATTAATTCCAGTAAACTTCTGTTGTTCTTCATATTCCCTATCAAGAGCGCGCATTGCAGATGTCTTGTTCGGATATTCCCGGTATGAATTTGGAAGCTGTTAATTTTGTGCAAAGCAATTTACTTTTAAATTTAACTGACACACAGGCAACAGTTCAGTTCACACGAATGATTGAAGAAAGTTTAAAAAGCAAATTTCCTCGGTAAATTTCGTATTTCCCGAAATGTCTTCTCCTTTTGTACAGAATTTTCTAATTTCAAGTTCAAAAATGGTTTGAACACTTGACTTATTATTGTTTTTTGGTCATTTTACTTCATTTTAGGCTAAATTTCCTTGCGCATACTTTAGTGCAAATGAGGAGCGCTCCATCAATTTTACGAGGCGGATACGATGATCCCAACAAACTTTCCTTTATTCGACAGTTATATACGTAAGTTATGGGGAATTTACATTCTGAGAAGTGTTTTCTTGTTAAAATTTTAAGTCGATTTTTTTGTGTCAAGTATGAAACAGAGTATCATATTCAATGAATTTATGGAATTCCCAAAATTTATTGGCATATGAAAATCAATGTAAATTGTGGGAAGCGCATTTCAGAATGAAGGATGATGGCCGTATCATAAGAGCTGATGTGCTGGCTTTCGAGAAATGGCATATGCCGGAAAAAGTTTATGTAAAGCTTATTGTTCATAAGAAATTTATTAATAACGCAATTTTATTGTTGATAATTAAATGGTTGGTGAAATATAGCTCTGAGTGGAAATAAATGACCGCCTTTGCAGATGTACAAAGTTGAAGTGAATCGAGAGAATGAAACAGTTTGTGGTATTGTATATAGGTCATTTGTAGAATTCAATGAACTTTATATAAAATTGTGTAGGAGGTGAGGATATATTTTTTTCATGTTTCAGGAGAGAAATTTTTGTGATTGTATGGAGTCCACAGTTGAATAATCATAATCATGAATATGCTAAAATGACTGATATCCAATGTCTGTTGAGTGGATAAGTTGTAGTCAGCAATGAAAATCATACAGTCTTGAGAGTGATTGATTGTTGCGTTAAAGGACCATGACAGTTATTAATTCCAGAAAATTCAAGTATTGTGTGCAGTGCTTTTCCCTTTAATAATGTTCTGCTTTATGCTGTATAAGTAAGAAATCTGATTTTTCTGCACATCCTTATAGCTTGATGTTATTAATGTATCAGCCATTTTTATTGTCAGATTTCCGTTTGCTCATTTGCCGCCACTGTCGCAAGGAACCAATGTTGGTCGTTCAAATATACGTAAAGTTGCGGAGAGAAGGCAAGCTGATCTGCAACAGTTCTTAAATGTGCTTTTTGAATATCATGCCGAGGTAGCCAGTGTGAGTAACTTTCAGTTTTCTTCTGTCATTTGTATGAGAGATAACTCTAATCCTTTGAACATCGAGCAAACGGATCTCAAATGTGTTGAATTGTGAGGAATGTTGAAAATTTTTTCAGAGTGATTTGGTCTACACATTCTTTCATATGATCTTCCGTGATAGCGCACCTGAAGAATCGAATCAATTTTTGCAGATGATGAAAGGTTACATTTCTTTTCTTTTTTTTGAATAATACAAGGAGATGTTATGGACCCATTTTTTATTTGGATTTGCAAGAAATATGGTTTTACTCTGTTTTACAAAGGATATTTCACCCTGTGATATAAATAAACTGCAGTGGATGAAGAGGATATGCCGTCAAAGAAAGTTACTGGCCGCATCTTCTTGAGACTTAGTTATGATCAACAGGATGGAGATTTGAATGTATTCATCGGTCACGTTAGAGGGCTGAAGATCATTAACGGCCAAGCACCAGACTCCTATGTTAAAACGTGAGTCAGTTTCGCATAAAATCGTGCTTATATTCTTTTTATGTTACATGTGACGTAGATCTGATTGTTGTTGTAGATATTTGCATCCAGATGCGCAAAGGATTTCGAAGCGAAAAACGCATGTTGTAAAAAACACTCAAATGCCAACTTTTAACGAGGAGGTTTGTGGTTACACCTTAATTATTATTATTACAAAAGACTGGTAGTTTGACGGTGGGTAAATTGAAAATGGTTTGTTGTATCATTTTAAGTCTTTCAAGAGATTGATATATGGCCGTATTTGGTGAATAAACAGGGTCAGAAAATGTGTTAAATGAAAGAAATATTAGTTATTCAGGCTATGTTATTATTTTAAAGACTTCTTAAATAATTAATTATCTGAGCTTACTGAGGTTCTCATTAAAGCAAATTCGTGGGTTTTTAGTTGAACTATCAGATGTTGTCTGACGTTAATTTGGTTGACCGAGCACTGGAAGTATCGGTTTGGAATTGTGGTTCATTGGTTGGCGAAAATTCAGTGATTGGTTCCGTGCATATTCCGTTGCGTAAACTAATGCACCTTCCCACGGATCGTAAGGGGATCAAAATTTTAGATGGTTGGTTCAATTTGAGTACAGCTTCTCGCTAAATATTTTTATCTGAGGAAGAGATTGCCGCTAAGTTTGGGTAAAATGGATTGTTTATATTATCAGTAAAAATGTGCATAATTTTAAAGCTTTTACTCTGTTCTGCATGTTTATGTGAATTTGCTTTCTTCCCTTTGAAGTCTTAAATTTTCCTATCTATATTTGATTATTTATGAGTGATCTTTTATCACGCTTATTTCTATGCTATTTGTAAATATCATTTCAATGTCCTGCTTGCAGTAATTTGTTTATTTATACGATATTTATAGTGTTTGGTCACTACTTTTTTCTGCTTTTTTTTTTCCCTTTTGTTCTATATTTATATTTATTTGATATATTATAATAGAATAGATGTGAAGGTTGGATTTAACGAAGAGAATTTTTACTAGGTGAAGACAGTTTAAAGTTTAATAGGTTTTACGTCTTCTCCAAGAACCTGCTCAGTGCACCACGTCCGTTGTACATATAACGTCTGATCACTTGAAACCCTGGGTAATTTTCCTGATTATGAATGTGCATCACTGTTCTGAGTACTTCGTGATTATTTTGGGGACTTTTTTCAGATACCACTTATTGCTTCTTCATGATGAACATGAAGTTATTAAGACCGATAACTAGTGCTGCTGCTACTTTTTCAGTGTTCTATAATCCGAAGGTACTGCACTAATAATATAGTTATTTAGTGACCTAAAAGTATTTCGTTTTATATGGCATGTAATGCAGCCGCTTATCATTGATGCTTTGTAAGTATAATAATTTGCTCCAAGTGAAACTTTGGATTGCTTTATTTCCAGTTTCTTTTTTTTTTNNTTATGGTTTAAATGAACTCACAACCGTTGAGGGGGGTGTCAAGTGTGCTTTTTTTCTTGCATTTCTAACATATGCGTGATGTGAGGGATATATGTGCTTAATTTGATTTCCTATTATGTGATTAATTTATATCGATAATTTCGCATCGCACTCAGCATATTGTATTATTACTTCTGTTACTGACAACATCAGAAGTTGGTCTAAGCAGCGGTCTTTTCCCTTTTTATTTTTTTAACAGTTCTTGACAAAATAAAATAGATGAGTAGTTCTAAATGGATCAAAATTCGGTGGATATGAGTCTCAAAGGAAATGAATATTTAAGGGTATACATTGAATCAACTTGTGGAAGTTTAGAGGAGTGACTTTGGTAGCAAATTTCTATTATGTATTTTATATCGCTATAATTCTTATGAAATGTTTATATATAAGTTTTCATAATTTTAATGTTGTATTTTCTTTAAGATAATTCAACACTTAATTTGAGATTTGCGACGAGTCGATCCATTCCACATTTTGTAGTGCTTATTCTGTCTGTCACTGCTCAATAAAACGATCAATGCTGTTATGTAACATCTCATAAATTCTGTAGAAGGAAATAGGATTGCTCGAAGTGATGATTGTATCATTAGTGTCATAGGCCTATGCCAGACCAAGCCATCATTTCTGTCCACTGATTATGTACAGCAATTTCGGTCCTTGTTCCGACAAGTCTTTCGTCCTACTGGATTACCGCGATTTTGGTGGTATTTTTTTGGATAATCCTTGGACAGTCCATGGTGATGAACTTAATGAAGATGCTAGGAAAATTACGTCTTTGTAATTGAACATCTAGAATATACAGTTACGAATAAAACATTTTATTATTAAACACGGAGACAGCAAATATTTGTTAACAAACAAAGAAAAAAAAGCAACGAATGTATTGGTCTAATTAAGGAATCCTTCTTAACTTGATCTGAAGATCCTTAAAGTTGTTTTCAGGAACAATTCTTCATATGGTTTTCATTCACGAGTATGCTTGAAAATTCCCGCTAGTTGGAGGGTGGTGGTTCGATGGATTAACCGATTCAATATGATTGTTTGACGGATAAAACTGCCCCTGAATATCGGTCTCGTTCGGATTCACATGACCATTTCCAATGGGAACTTCTTCTAATAGAAATTGATCACATTCTGAAACTGCGTAGTATACGAATAGCAAATTTTTTTTTTTTTTTTTTTTCTGCATTTGTGCAAGAGAAAATTGACAAGATTGGTTGTAGCTAGAGTTGGACGGATGGATTTGCCTGATATTGAGAGACAGAATCATTTTAATAGAGTTTAGCCATTCGATTAATATTCCGAATTTGGCGATATTTCTATAAACAATTATCGATGGACAGTTGCACTTATGATTACTTTGTTCTATGATTGTTTCAAAAAATTGTAATTTGCCGAGTAAACTCATAGTTTCTACAAAGATTCCTGAGAACAAGAGTATGGGATTCTTGAATAGAATGTGCTGAAAGGAGTTGAAACTAAAAATTTGGAGCTAGACTAGAGAGGAGAAAAAGCAATGATTCGGCCTTATGTATATTGCAGAAATTACAAATGATCAGAGCGAAAACCATTGGTTTTGATGATTATGCTCTAAATTAGCTAACTTTTTAAATTGCTTAACTTTTAATTAGCAAGAATTAACGGCCTAATTACTAATTAACTCAAGAGCTACATATAGTTAGCTTAACCATCGATTAACTCATCCTATATATTAACTTATATTTACACTTATAGTTATGCCTAAATTCATTCAATCGACCTGTTTTATACTTTGATAGCTTTCATTTTTAACTCTTTTTTTTTCCTTTGTTCAGTTGCAGCACAGAAAAACATTTTACTTTCTAAATCAAACCTTGCAACTGAGCAACTGGCAAATGAGTAAGTGCATCAGCAATCATTTCAACATTGCTCAATATTTTTGCCATCACTTCCGCATTATGAACTTGATCGATGTGAATCTTCTGAAGAAGACAATGAATCCCATTGGAGACAGCACCTACCAGTTCACGGATTCCTCGCATATCGTCCGAGAGCTGACTGCACCAACATTGAGTTGTTGGATAAAGTGTCATGTCTGAAATTTGTAATCATCTCTGCATAAAATTCTTTTCAAATTATCCGAAACGTTAAAATAGATTGTCATTAGATGTGTGACACATACTGAGAGGACGATTCGGTTGCTCGATCATCATTGGTTGCATGATATTGATATTGGCATAATCAGGGTGATTCATCATCGGATACGGTTGTTGCTGCATGGAGGGATAGTTCATTTGATCGATGACATCCGGTGGCGTATCATCTATTTTATAAGCATTCGAATCATCTAAATATAGTAGTTTAAAATGTGCTTAAATTAGTAGCAATTTGATTATTTTCTTTCTGCATTATTTCTACCGGAAAATAAAAATTATCTGTCTATCAGGAAGACAAAAAGCCTTCTATTTATATTACACCTCACAAGTGATTATTTGATTTGTCATAGTTCAGGTGAGAGGCTAATCATTTCCGTTCAGTAATTTGTCTCATCTGATCCTCATTTCATTAATAATTAAGACACGATTTCATACGTCTTTCAGTCTAGCTTCTACAGTTCATCTGATATCAGATATAGTCACATTTTTTTCAAGTTGATATCATACAGCAATAATCTCTCGTTAAGTGAAAAACTGTCAAAAAAAAAAAAAAAAAAAAAAAAAGAAAAAGAAAAAGAAAAAAACAAAC
>PQVD01000471.1:47798-92480 GCA_003012265.1 Setaria equina | reverse complement strand
CTAAAAATCACACCCATAAATTTATTCTCTAATTTTGTCAAATGAATAAGTTTTTGTTAACTAAAATAATAAAAATAAATGCAAAATATTATTAATATGATCATATTACAAAAAAGAACGATTCTGTTATTTGCAGTAATCTGATTATTTAATTTATATCATAAGCTTTTCATCTTCAGTTGGAAGTGTCTCATGAAAAGTGACAGTTTGTAATGTAAAGGGTTAAGTGTTACCTCAGACTAGAGTGCTTTCTTTACAAAAAAGACGGAAGCAGCCTAGAATGTTTCACATCCCATGCTTTCTATCCTTTGCCAGCCAGTTTGTCAACCAACATCACTAGTACTTCGACATTCAGTTCACTTATCGATAATCACTGATCTACAAATTGACGCTGTTCGCAGTCAATTAGCTCAGCAGTAAAACGAACGAATTGGTGTAGATAGTACTATTCCCACCGTCTAAACACCAAATATTCACTGCAGCACATCTGAAAACTGAACAAATCAGTTATTTTAAACAGCGAAAATAAGACACTCTGTGAATATTATTGCCATTCTTTGTAGTCTCGAGTAAGCCTCTAATTACTTCTCTTCCATATCACTTGACCCCTTGGACACTATTTTCTACATCAGGCCTCACATTGTATGACAGTTCTATTAGAAATGTGACACTTTATCGATTACCCTTCATCAAAAGTATGATAATCTTCAGAAAATCTTTTAATGACAAAATAATTTTGCTCAAGACTATGGATGATTTAGACATTAACAACTTCGTTGTTAACCAAGTTTCTGTGCGATATGCTCAATCAGTAAGTGAAATGACAAGAAAATTAAGCTATTCCGCCAAAAACCACTTAATATGATCCATTAATGTTGATATTTATATCAAGGCAACAAGTGATACTCCAGGTCAGACATTCCTGATCACTTAATATGATCCATTAATGTTGATATTTATTTTGAATTTCATTGTTATCAGCTTAATATGACGCATGCTCAAAAAAATTACAAAAAACCATATCAAATTAAAAAAGAGCCGTTGCTTTTAATAAGCCATTTACTATCAACAATGATGAGCTAGTTGTGGAGTTATTCTGTCATCTTTTGGGTCAAATGAGTATCAGTGCTTAACAGATATTAAGAAGTCGTTCAGGAAAAATACAATATCTAAGACCATATGGCGTTTGGTGTTTCTTGCAGCCCACGTAATGGTCAATGTTGGCCTAACCCGCTTTTTAAAGCTGTTAGCAATGTTCCGTCCATCCAAGACAACAACGAAATTGCAAATAATGAATTTGGTGATCACTGCTGAGGGTGGATTGCTAACCATATTCAAGGTTGTTACATGGGACGGAATCCTTCTTTGGCAAGAGACCCATTTAAATCACATTATATTTACTGAATTGAGTTATTTACTTAAGTAATTGATTAGACTTATATATTCAAACCAATTAAGTACTATTTGTGGCTTTGTCGGATAAATGAATACTTGATAATCGACTGATGTTGATAATCGAGTGAATACTGGTTTTAAATGTGAAAGCAGGTTTGCACATCAATTAAACACTCGGTAGTTACCAATGCGCTGCTTAGGCCTACATAATTATTTGATTTTAGATTTAACGCAAAATTATTTAATGTAATGTTAATTTAAATCCAATTATCATATAATGGTAATAAACCTCATAGTTATACGTATTTAATTTGAATATGACAATACAGTATATACGTTAAATTGAATTCCACATAATTATGTAGTGCATAAACAACCTTGAAATGTCGATAAATAGTGTTAATGTAACATAATGTTAAATTAAATTCAAATAATATTACATAATATATAACAAGAAGGTAAATAACATCGTTTTCTGATCATTTTTCCCTATAATGAGATTACACAGTTTAAATTAACCTAAAAATTGTATGATGTAATAAACATCAAAATATGATGCCACGTGATATTAAGTGAACCTCAAGAAATAACATTTAATGGTGATTTAATCTCATCTTAATACTACATTGTCTTAATCTATCTTTCATTCAATATGGTATAACGCTAAAATGGAAGCAATATACCTATAATATTGATTTAAGATAGCAATTATCTAGTACCTTAAAAACGACACGACATAATGTAGCTTATCCTAGAATATTAATAGTGTTAAACCTTTATATGGTAAAATATAATTTTTAGAAAAACTCAAAAAGATATCACTTCATCGAACAACTTAAATATAATCTTAAAATAATGGTTCATAATGTCAATTTAATTTCTAAGCGGCACAATGCAATGACAGACTGAACTCACAATGATATCCTCTTAAACTCAAGATGTCACATAATGATAAACAATCTTTAGAACAATATTACGGCATCAATTTGATTTTCAAGTAATATTATGTAATGCTAAATTGAACTTAAAGTGAGACATGAGCTTGGCAATTAGGTACTGGTTCGATAATGAGCAAATTGATTATGTATCATGACGACTTCGTTACGATCGCCACCAATGAAATTTAAATAAGCCTAATTATGGTCCGACTTAGGCGAATTTGCAATCTTTTCTGTCCATCCTTTCAACTTATAGTGGCTTGCTACGTGATGCCACAGTAAGATAAAGTAAATAACTGTACAACGGAATTTTCTAGACCGGATAACATCTCGGCACTACTGAACTGGATAGGAATTCTGTTGAAACTATGTATTCATTTTGTACAAAAATATGCTGACAATTCATGCACCTTTTTTGATTTTTATGGTTATCGAAAAATTTTTTTCATTGCATCGTTGATTCATCCGTAGCACTTTGCTCATTAAACTTGAATCATGGCCTGTTCCTTACTCCAGCAAATCCGGAAAAATAATGTGAATTGGTAAATTGGCTGCGATCTCATGATAAGTTTTTAAAGTAGGCAGATTGCTAGAAAAATCTCGGAACTGACTCTACAGGAATGTTAACATACGATGCCTTCATTAAAGGGAAGAGGAAACCACAATATCCACATAACAGTCACTGATATACTGTGATGCATTTACTATCAACTAAGGAAAATAACTGATAACAAATGCCTTACAACTGAAACTGATTCCCCATAAGCTCCGTCTTCACCTCGCAAACTAACGCCCGAGAAGAGACTCAACCACGTGCCCTCTCTCCTTCTCACGACACCTACCTACGTGTATATCTTCGAAAATTTGCAGTTGTTGCAGTGTTGCAGCGGTCTTCCGGGAATTCGTCCGCATAGTTGACTGGGAGTTCAACTGTCAAGTGGAGTTGGCAGTGTTGTAAAGGTTCAGATGACAAGCGGCCGAATCCTTCGTGTTCTCGTTCTTGGGCTCGCCGTGCTGGCCGTCTGTGAGTTTCTTTCAAAGTTGTTTTGAGCAGCCTCAGGCCATTACTTCACATCTCTGCTTGCTGCCAGTGCCTTGTAGTTTGAAGCGTTCATTCTGTCATTATCACGTCACATTTTGCATGGCTAGGAAATGCTATTGGAGGCCCCTACAATGAAGTCCAATTTAGTTTGAGTTCTTGAGATGGAAGTATATTTGATACTTTTTTCAGGTTTCGCCACTGTGAAAGGGGACGATGAGGTGGATGGTGAAATTGAAGAGGAGACTACTGTAAATGAGGAAGACATTGTAGAGCTTGATAATAAGGTTAAAACCTCACACGATCAGTTGTCCGCTACATTTCTTTAATTGGGAATAAGGAAGGGATAAATAAGTTTGGTTGAGATTATTAGCACTTTGGCTGTTTCCTGTCAGTTCGGATATTGCCTTTCCTTTTTAGTTTGAATATATGAAAATCGGTGAATCCAAATATACAGTCTTTGAATTGAATCCCCAATTAAATGCAGTCGCTGATTATCATGCATGCTAGAACATTTCAGATTTCTAGTGCAGCTGAAGTTGATAGTACCATAAGACCATCACCTGATGTACATGTGGCTTTCATTTTTATTCAGCCGGATAATTCCGAAGGTAAGTTTCACCAGGACTTTATTCTCCATGTTTTTCTAGTGATTCATTTTATTAATGTTAAATATGATTTTCTAGTTAATATTAGCTTTCGGTCAAGTCTTTTGTAACTATTTTCAGACCTTCCTGGAGGCAAGCTTGTTCAGTTCCTGATGGGATTCCAGAATCGTGGTGAAAAAGATTTCACTGTACGCTTTTGCGAGACTTCTTTCCGCTACCCACAGGACTTCAGTTACCACATACAGAATGTTAGTATTATTTTCGTTAGGTATAGTTTTTAAATTTATTTCCAGTGGCTTAAGGCTGCTCAAATTTCTTTGTTATTTCTGCCAGACTTAGCTTCTGTTTAGTTTAAATTTTGGATTTCAGTTCTCGAGAGTGCAATACAATCGTGTTGTGTCAGCTAAACAAGAAGCCACGTTCAATTATGCTTTTTATCCGTCAGATCAGTTTGCTGGACGACCTCTGGGACTTGTCGTGGAACTACAATATGAAGATAATGATGGAAAAGCGTACAGAAATACGGTTTTCAACGAAACTGTAACGATTGTTGAAGACGAATCAAATTTCAACACAGAAACTGGATTTCTATACGTTATTTTTGCTGCCGTTGTTGTGCTTATATTATTGGCTGGACAACATTTCCTTTCGAAGGTTGCTAAACTCTAAATTTCGAATATCTGTTGACATCGACGATGCGACAAATAAGAAAAAATTAATAAGTTTCATCCAATATTACTGGTGAAAAGGATTGATTAGATTTCAGTTCACTAAGACATTCAAAACAGAAAAAAACCAGAAAACATTTTTTTTAACAAAATAATCTGAAGGTATCAAGCAGTTTTTTTGGTTGGTAACTTTGATTTTTCTAAATTCGAAATGTTTCAGTTGACAAGGAAACATGGAATGGCTAAAAGTCGACAGATACAACTAATTGAAGTAGGGACAAGCAACAAGAACGAAGTCGATTTTGAATGGATTCCGCGTGAAGTACTAAATCACAGTATGAGTTTCACGTTTGGTTGTCAGGGGCAATTTGTCATTGAGATCGTAGAGGAGAAACAAGTTCATAGGGGAAATAAAAATTCGTATAAGGATCAGTTTTACTTTCACGGTATAGTGTATTTCATTTTCCGCAGATCTCAGTTTTTTCAAATTTTAGACAAGTCACCGAAGTCAGGATTGTCTAGACAACGGAAACAGGCGCAGCGGCTGGAATAAGCAAATAATTGTACTTTAGTTTTCTCAAATTATATTTAAAATGTTTGAACTTACGAGTAGAAGCATTTAGTGAATAAGAAATATTTATGTACAAAAAACTCAAAAATATGCTGAATCATAACTTCAGTAATGCCTTATTGTGTTTTATATTTTAAAGAAATCTAGCAATTTTCACTGCACACAAAACTGAATGTGCGAGAAATTTGTTGTTCTGAGGTTTTAAGCAAAGGAAACATTTTTGTTTCTACTATCTGTTATGATTACATGTTGTCGTTCTTCCACCACTTTGCACTTTATGGTATTTTTAAACGTTTTGCATAGTGTTTTATGAAAATACGATACTTTTGTGTCACATTGCTTTAATCTGACCACCGAGAGTATTATTTTGTTCAAGGAAGCCTATCTAAAGCACCTTCCTCCCATTTTGTTGATTATCTTTTTTGTAGCTTGTCTGTTCAGTCTGATTTGCTGCACTTGTTGTGGGAATGTTTTAATAATAAAGTGGTTTTTCACATCGTTAATAAGTGGATGGTGCTATTATTCCAGCAGTAGAGAAATCAGATCTGCTACTTAACAAGAATAGAATACGAGGGCCGTTTTTGCATTTGAATTCTTCCGGAGACTTTTTTTTTTTCATTGTAACAATTTTTTTACATCCTTTTGAATTTGTACAATCTTTTTGAGTTGCCGGCAATGCTGTATAACTGAAATTCTGCCATCGTGGGAGTGCCGCATCAAAAGCAGTTTTCTGGGTGTTAATTTCGGGAGTGTCGCCAAGCAGAATGGATCCTTTTACACTCATGCATAATAAAACAGTTGAATTATTGAGTTCCAAAGTGGCCGATTATGCCCTTCCATCACCTGCGGACGATGGTGAAATTTCTTTAACTTTATGGCTTCCCAAAGCAGATTTATAAGTTTTTTTGGAAATATTTTGGATAGTGAGTAATTGCGGTGAAAGTCAGAAATCCTGAGGTCAAGAATTAAAATATATTGCTTTTCTAAGGGTATCTCTTACATATTAATGGAGCAAAAGCATTATACATAGAGGTGAATTTTTTTTTTTATTGCTGGCATAAATATGATGCTATTTCCTTAGCTGTTAATTTGCAAAGTGATGAAGATTTGACGAACATACAAGAAATGCTAGATTTGGATACAAATGTGCTTTATAGGTTTGTTTTATTTTTCACTGTGTTTGCGCTAATAATTATCTAGTATGACGTTTTTTTTAAAGGCATAAAATTTAAAATATGAAATGGGGCACAAGTGATCTCTGGCTGATTTCAGTTATTTGTCGGATTTATGCGTTGCTGAAAAAGAAAACATTGAAAGTAGTATGACTGAAGAAAGTGTTGAAATTGCTTTGCTGCACAGCTGTAAGAAGAGCATGGAAGTGTTGAAAGAACACTATGATAAATGCATTGAGGTTGTTTTAAATAATCCGTACACGTTCTGTAATTTGACTTGTTTTTCTTTTTCATTTCTTTTTGCTGTATAGTTATTCTTTATTTTTCTTCTCTAGAATTTACTGACTTATAATACATGGTATAATTGTCCAAAGTTTTCAATATTTTTTACATATTGTTTTTTCAGTCTTGTTTTCATAATATCCTTGGAAGCTAGTATGACGCTTTTTTTACTTCTGTATCATATTAGTCTTCATTTTTTATCGTCAATTGCAATAATTTAACTAGTTGGTGAAAGAGTTACGAAGCAATTATGAGGTAGTTACTGAACGAACTTCTTCATTGCACAATGCATGTGATCGAATGATGGCGCATCAAACACAAATTGCTGCAGGAGCCGAACAGATTCGTGCAAATCTTTACTATTACACGCAGTATGAGTCCGTAATGAAGGTATGGTCGCTTTGAAGCATTCCAAATGTCGTAAAGAATCTAAGGAAGTGAATGTTATGTTTTTCATCCATATCAGGCATAAATTTCAGAAATTAAAGAGTGGAAATTTTTCAATAACAGGACAAGTATTCACTCAGATTTTATCGACAATCGATGATTGTTTGAAATTTCTGAGTAACCATATTCATTACAAGGATTCAAGAACTTACATTGCTAAATATGAACAATGTTTATCCAAGTACATTTTTCTATTTTTCGCAAATGTCTTCATTTATTTCATGAAATTTTTGTTCAGTTATCGAAATTCAATAACTGATAAATTTAGAGCAATGACAGTGATAAAAATGGGTGTTATTGGCGACTTGGAATCAAGTCAGAATGCTGTGAAGGATAGGCAAATGAAACTGAGTATGGACAGTATGTTGTTAGCTTTTTTTGAAGAGTAAAGAGGAGAAGAGGAACGATTTTAAGAAAATTTCGGAGTACGAGAAACAATTTCAAGCATTCACTGATTCTTTTTACAGATCATCAAACTGCTTATAGTGATGATGACATTTTTGCACTGCTATACGGTGTTTTCGCTGCCAGAGCCAGTTCTGTTCGATCAGCTCTTAATGTGGCTGAGCAGCATTTCCGGGAAATCACAGAGTTTCAGTTGATGGTAGCTGATTGCCAACAAGCTTATTTTAAAATACGATACCAAATGCTTGAGTCTGTTATAAGGAGTACAATTGAAGAACTCACAAGGTTGTCCCTTTCTTTGTCCGAGACACGCCATGGAAGGAATTATCATCGAAACCCTGTCAAATGGCTGTACCATTTCAGGCAAAGTTCTTCGAGCGTTTGTTATTTAATTTTAGGAAATAATAAACCAACATTTTTGGGTTACTGATTTTTAACTCTATACAGAAGGCATGAAAACAGTTCGTGTGCACTGACTCGAAATGGCTGTGTTTCCTTACTTCGACTTTGCGATGATGAATTTCGACTATACAAACAGTTCTTTGCAATTATTGGTGCGTATATTTTCTGGAAAAAATGTATTTTTTCAAAAAAGGATTTTATGTGCTGCTTTTCCTCTGAAAAGTTTTCATTTAAGTGCAGGCGTTATAGATGATGACAGCAGTGGTTCAAGGTCAATCGCATTATCAACTCCGTCAGGTCCACACACGTCAGTTTTAACCTCATTCATCTCAGGGACAACATCATTCGATGATTTTATCGAATCGCTTTGTCGCATTTTCTACGATATTTTACGACCTATTATTATACATAATCCACATTTGGAAACTCTCACCGAACTGTGCACAATTCTGAAAGTGGTTTTTTATTTATTTCTTAAATTCTTCTGTACGAGGCCTGCACTGATCCAAAGCTTAAAACTATTGTTAAGTTAGATTAAGAATGCTTTAACTTATGAGATATGAGGTAATCAAGCGCTTTATCTTCAATGAATGAGACAATTATCTTAGCAAAAGGCAATATTATCTGGACTCAAAGGAAGTCCTTTTAGGTACTGATTGACTATAAATATTGTTGTGGTGTATAGTTAGAATAAACAGTATTGAAAAACATCGAAAGAACCATTATATAAATTTAAGGTTGAAATGATTGAGGAACGTTGTGGACTTATGCAATCAGTAATGTCAATAAAGGGATTAACAGGTTATACAAGTGTTGGTGGATCATCAACCTGTGTTGATGAATATGTCGCTAACCCACGGAACGGATTTGTACGAGTTATGACTGAATTAGTAGGTGACGTTGCGGAACGAATCGTTTATAGGTAGGTTTATAATATCATGTATTAAGTGCAGTAAGTGCTTTTTGATATCAGTGACGAATTGGGAGAAATAATTCCAAACCGTTCCAGAACTAGTTTGTACGCTCAGTCGGATATAGCAGAGTTCGCTCCTTCGAGTGGTGATCTTGCTTATCCGGAGAAACTGGAAATGATGAAGGAGATTGAAAAGGAGCACGCCTCAGAAAAGGTTTCGCTCTTCTTTTGTTTTCTATTTTTTAATTTTATTTTTCTAATTGAAAAGCATTAAATGATGTAAAACATAACGGAAAGTCTTCAGAATGATAAGAATGCAGCACCGGCTTCTGCAGTCAGTCTTTACTGTTTGTGGTACCCAACAGTGCGACGTACAGTGCTTTGTCTCTCGAAGTTGTTTAAATGCCTAGAGGTAACTTTTATTGATTTCATCAGTGCATCTGAGCTTGATATCATGAATTTCATGTTTTTGCTTGAGTCCACAAAAACTTTATTTCAGCCTTTAGTATTCCAAGGTATTGCTCGAGAGTTATTGACATCATGTTGCCAATCTCTAGAACATGCAGCAAAACAAATTCGAAACAGTGCTACAGAGAAGTTTTCTCGCACCCGCCGACTCCTAGATGCTGAATTGTTTGTAGTGAAACATTTGCTGATATTGCGTGAACAAACAAGTCCCTACAGAGTCACTAGGCTGTCTGGTAAGTTTGCCCTAAAAACGTTGTGTAGTATTGAGTTGCGGTTTATAACTAACCATTCAATAGGAGCAAGCTATGGTTTTAGATTCAAGTTGTAACGAGATTCGAGAAAATTAAATTTTGATATCCTTTCTTCTCCACTCGAAGATTTCACAAGTCTTTCCACAGATCTCTATTAAACAATGGTAGTAATCTTGCAGCCAATATGATAATCTCGTGTTTTATCATGTTGAATTACTGACAGTCATTTTATTTATTTGATAAAATTTAAAAAAAAAGTGTTGTTTCAGGTAGTGCATCTTCTGATGCCATTCCTCAACGCGATTACGTGTTCGACTTTAGCAAATACAAAATTTCTGCCTCGCAGCTCTTTCATGATCGGCATAGGTGGTTTGAGTTGACCTCAAATAATGCCTTTCTCGAATTTTTGCTGCAGGTACAAATATGAATGCCAATTTGGGTTTTTTTTTCTTCACTGTGTAAGGTCTTTTGAAAAGTAACGAAAGCTTAAATGTGATAAGCAACTCACTAGTTTCACTTGAAGGTACCATTGGCGGTCACGGAAGCAGCTGGCGATAGCCGGAGAATTATTGATGTTCGATTGAAAACTCATTGTCATAGCCTTATAAATACAGCCACCGATATGATTGTCCTTGAATTTGCTGATTATATTACGAAGGCAGAAGAAGCAGTAAGTGATTTCAAAAGGATTTAACTTGATTTGATGGAAGCTTCTCTTGTTAAGTATTTACACTAGTTTACCGAAGAGATTTCCCACGGCAAGTTTGTTTAGGCAGCAACACCTGATTTTGATCTTGCTAAGAACGATTCTTTAAAAGCGAGCAGCATGCAGAATTTTGCTGGCCAAGCATATAAGAAATTGACTCATTTATGGCCTGAGGTGAACTTTTATTCTATTATTTAATTTGTTTAATATATCCTCTGTTTTTACTTCTGCTTCATCCAGTTCATTATGCAAGTATTTGGCCGAAACGTTTATTTTTAAGGGCATTACTCTGTCTCGTTCCAGATTAAAGGGTGTTTCGATCTCTATATCGGTTTTAAAGAAACTGAAGATATCTTGCTGCAGCCAGTAAAAAAGCGAATAATTGATGTGAGTTCATCTAACGAGTGCATTCTTCTTTGAAACGCTGTTACACTAACAAAGTGAAAGGGATCTACTTTTTTTATTCAATAGAAATTGGCAGAGACTTGCTCAAATTTTATATCTGTAATGGCCACACTGTTTCAGATATTTACACGTGCAAGTGTTTTTGTCGATAAATTTTACGATAATGAACAGAAACAAATAGCTGGTCTTCCAAATCAGGAACATATATGGTTGGTGATGAACACTTAACTTCCAGATTTAATCTAATTTTTTTGAGATTAAAGTACCTATACATTTTTAGTGTTGTTACGGAATTGATTAAAATAATGAATGAGAGTATTACGAAAATCTTCAGCTGATGAGTGTCGGATTTGCGTGATTCTGTATTAATATATCACTGATATTAGGATGGTCAATAATAGCATAGTTAAGTAGGATAGGGACTTGACCGTAATTGATTTGAATATGAAGAACTGTTACTTCAGTGAAAATCGTTCATTTGTGCATGAAATGGGTAAATTGATTCGAGAACGATGTACATTAACCATTTCTTTGATTACATACTCTATTTTCTTTTGCACTTGTTTTCACCACTTCATGCTCATTGTAATCTTCAACCTGTGTTCAACCTCTAACTCATGGTCCAATTTCTCGAAATCTCTGTTTCAAAGTCAAATATTTGCAAATACAGTAGCTATTATATATTTATCATGATACTGCTCGTTTTTCTTGATTACCTGAATTTATGATAATAATTAGACTAATGACCTTGTTAAAAGCTTGCTAGAACTTAGATATATAGTTGAACGGAGAGTTGATGCATCTGATACGATAAGATTTCACAATCAACCTAAAGCCTACCACGTTCAAGCCGAGTGATGGGATATCAAATGCTATAGCATGGCTGCAAAATTTGATGTAGTCAGTTTCGGCGCTTATCAGAAATGCCATACTAAATGGTTGATAGAGCCCATCTGTTTCGAGTCTTGGCTTGCTATTGCTTTATAATTGTATTATACATCATAATCTACCATTTGTTTTTCAAAAAAAAAACTGTGGCACATGTGTGACGTTTATGCGGAATATTACTGCTTTTATGCTGAATTTTAGGTTAAAAGTGTAGGGGAAAAAGGTTGACGACTTGATCCAAATATCAAAATTATAATTTGTTGTCAACAAAGTAAAGTCGTGCTTTCAATTACTCTTTCGGTAATTCAGTTACAGTTCGCTTAGCTTGGCATTTACATGCTGCGCACTAATATTTGCCTTCTTACATCAAATCATTTTTTTGCATAATTAAGTATTCAAAGATAATTAATTATGGGAATACCCTGCAAATTTATTCCATCGTGACAAATCTGGTACCACATGAATCGCCGGTATCATTGTTATGAGCGAAACCAATAATTTTGAATGGATTATAGTGAGCAATCCCATTAAAATCCTTTTCTTATCCTGGAAGTGTTACATTGGACAGTAACTGAATCTGAAAATAGCTTCCATTACGTATTTATCTACAAATGATAGGTAGTTTATTATGTTTAAGATGTTCCATATTAGAAGTGACAAGTAGTTAAAGAGTAAGTCAGGAAGATTGTTTAGTGTGGCGTAATATAATACCAATAACGTGCCTTGTTGTAAAATTTATTGCCAGCTAGGTAGAGGTTTGGAAATGCTAGACCGGTCGATGGCCAGATACCAAGGGGTAGCTTCACGAATCCTATTGCTTGTGGTCGATATCGTATAGCAGTGATAATTTTAAATGTCAAATTAGCTGTAAATTTAAGTGGCATGTAAAAATGAGAGAAAAGAAGAGTACTTTTTGTGGGATTATTCGCAATAATTATGGATCGTAAATCAGCGATGTCTTGAATACCTTCGGTCTGTTATTAGTCTTACCATTCTTAACTTGATTTTAAACCTTGAAGTTTTTCTGAATAGTTTTTTCTACTTACAAACGGCTTTATGGAGCGAACGCTGAATATTTAAAGATTGTAACCCTGAAAAATAATAGATTAGGAAAATAATTTCTTCAGCGCACTTGCCGTCGACATGAAAATGCGATACAACAGGTATTCAACTTGCTTTGGAAGTATTATCATTACTGTTTGCATTGGATTACTGCTGTAAAAAGAGACGAGCCATTATCGAACTCTTAAGCAGTTCAAAAACTCTTCGTTATTCTGCTATTGTAATTATCATGAGAATGTTCGAAAGATCGCGGTAAAAATTAGATTAAATGAACGCTTAGATGAATTGCAGCTATGGAACTCTTTTACCAGCCTTTAAGTGATAGGTATTTTTATCGTTAATCATTATTTCATGCGAACCATCAAGTAAGATGGCAGGTAACTAGTAAATATTAGCGTGCAATCAATTAATGAGGCAGAACACGTCACCAATCATGTTGTCATTAATGAGCATGTTCAATTGTCCCGAGTTGACACTTCTTCACAATACCCAAGGTAAGGGTAGTATATGTGAGTGATGAATTGGAAAATGAATACACGTAGTGGTGCTGAGGCTATCTTTAAATCTTATATCAGGTAACTTGCAAAATTGGTACGCAGTGAAAACAAACTACCTTAGTACGCAATGTAAACGAACTACCTGGTCGATTCATTTCAATTCAGTTTGAAATGCACGAATGTTGATTCATAAAAAGCTTATGGAATGTCAACAGAACAGAAATTTGTAGATGCAATTTGTAGAGCGATATTACTGTTTACCAAAGTGGTTTGATCACGATGATCCCCATAAAAATATTGGAACTTCTAGTTGTCAATCTCAGTGCTTGAATCTCGTTGTGCGGTACTTTTATACGGTCGATAAAATAGCCTTGTTCATACCTATGCTTATCATTTCTCCTCTCAGTCAGATTATCTTGTCAACGCATTCAGAAAAAGCGAAATTCAGGTGTTGAATCTTTCAGCATATTTTCGTTTTGAAAGGCTGAAATTTTCCAAGTTTTCGCCACTAGATCTGATTTGAAGATCCGTAGTGGTGCTGGAAGCCAAAATGGTTCATTCCTTCTTTTTCAACTCTGTCCCAAAAACCATAAAATGATAAAAAGCAGAAATCTGGAGGTAAATCTTCGGTCTCAGCCATTCCTCAGTTCAGAATGATCATTTCATCGGTTTTAATCAGTAAACTGAGAAGCATAAGCTTTTATTTCCATTTATTTTACAGCACTGGTTTATTTTTCTTTAGTAATTCAATTCATGTCTTAGGACTGAATTATGTCTAATGTGGGTGCGAAGAGAAGATCACTGTCCTATTCGAAAGGACAGTCTGGCTGTTCTGAACCATCATTCATTAAATATCGCCGAATTACTGAACAAAGTAAAAAAGAATTTACTTACATTTCTTCATCATTTTTATTTCCTTGTTGCCTTTCTTTTTTTGAACTTCTACCTCCAAAGGTGTAATTTTAGACTGCCGCAGCGCGAAAATAATTGAAAGTGAAAGGAGGTTGGTTTGTTCGATACTGTTCCAAAGGATAAACAAATGAAAATGTGACTCTAAAACTTGGTAAAACGCCTAGGGATTTATGATAGCACTGCGTTTTGTTCATTACCCTAATTGGCCTGATATTAATAGTCAAATATTCTGGACTGAATGATTCCAGAAGGTAAAAGGTGCACTTTAACAACCACCAAGTTTTCTTTAAAGATTTTAGAAGTATGCTGGAATGTTATCAAAGAATTCTAGTTTACGCTAAGAGGCAATCTGTTCAGACTGGGTGAGAATCCAACGTCACCTGCCACGAGCGCGGCAAGAGTCAGTGCAAGCACATTAGATATTAATATTTACAACGATCCGTCGAATTTCCTTAGCTGTGGTTGTCTCGGTTCACCACGACAGGTTATTACTAACAATTTCTTATTTACTTATGTCCTTACGAATAGAAAAAGTAAAAGCGACAAGTGAAACAGTCTCTCACTCAAGTTTGAAATGTTTTAAAATATCAATTGTAGGTATGGAGCGGGTTTTGCGATTCTGAAAATGGCGTTTACGAAAGAAAAACAGCTTTGTACAAAAGAAAGCATAATAATTGGATTACTCACCGAACTAGCACACTCTTGGGAATGATTCGTGTAATTACATAATGAGTAGTCAACTAATTTGTGATGTTAACTCTATTGCTTCTAATAACTTCCAGTAATCGTATAAACAACCTAGTACCTTATAAATGGAAATTTAGTTGTGTGAAAAAATGAAATATCGTCGAGAAACGTATTACCGGGCCATGGATATGTTCGATCGTCTGATGGTTTTGGTTGAAACTCGACCCATCAAGAGAGAAGAATTGCTTAACCTGGCTAATGTCATGGTCTTTCTTGCTTCCAAAATAGAGGTCTGCTCTTTCAAATTGAATCTTGGTAATGTTTTTACTTAATTTCAATTTGCTTGTGCTTGGAAGAGCTTGGGTCCTTTATCAAAAGAAAAGAAAAAAAAATCTAAGAAATGTTAGGTTCAGTTTCTGAGGATAGTGAGAGACCCGGCTTGCTATATCCAGTGATTATAAAAGAAGTGATTTAAATATTAATACTTTTACTTTGCTGTCTTTTGTTTTTTGTTTCCCATTTGTTTGTTCTAACTGACTATTAGTTTCTAGGAAAAGGAAAGACATGAGTGGTCAAGTTCCAAAAATTCTTCAAAACTACTTATGTACTGAGCATGTAACGTTTTTGGCTCTGGTAAATAATATGATAACAGACATAGTATAAAACTCAATGAATCTTTGTACCAAATTATTCAGGAGGGACGAAAGAACGAATGTAGATCTATAATGGATTATATACGGGAACTTTCTCCATCTCTTTCTCTCAATGCACAAATGATATTCGAACTAGAATTCAGAATTGTTGATGTATGAACATTTGTTACATTCTACCAATCAAGCATCATCACATTTGTACTATTTCGCAGAGTTTTCCCAAAATTCTCTTATAGAATGTTGGTGAAGAAATTATCTAATTCGAGCTGGGAAAAAACAACTGATCAAGAGGTCATCAAGAGGATGATATCTCCTACTGTAATAGCTAATCCTGCACCATTAGTTTTAGGGTCTGAAGTGGTCATTAAGACCTATAACCGCCTTAGACTGGGCCAAAATATATATGCATATGATGCGAGTTTATACCATATACAAGCGAATCCAAAACTTTTCCTTAGCACATCATTCAACTCCAAGCAAAAAAAGAACAAAAATAAGAGCAGCAACATCGGATGACAAGGAAGTCGACTACTTAACATGGGCAAAACTAGATGATCTTGTCGTAGGTGAGCCATCAAATCGAGGAGACTGGAACAGTCGAGTTGCCATAGCACAGGTATATTTTTATGATATAAAAAAAAAAAAGAATCGCAGTAGATTAATCCCAATATTAATGGACAATTCATTCTCTAGTCCATTTTGAAGCTTGGATATCCCAGTCAAAGGAGAGCCACCAAATCCTCAACTGTTCAGCTTATTTCAATTAAGTAATCAAAAAAAATTTGTTCATAGTCTACCGGAAAACTAAGGAATTAAACCATAAAATTTTTGTCCATCCAGTAGGATTCTTGCTCTTCCTTCAACTTCATCCTAGCCAAAACCCTTCTTCTACAGGAAACTTATAGGCAATGATTTTTATAATCCAAATGAAATATTAAATTTGCCTTCTTTTCATCTTTAGGTTCTAGATCTTTGCACAGCTGATCTTTACAGTTTTAATTTCACATACCGTCAGCTTGGGGCGGCAGCTTTTGTCTGGATGTCGGGTTTGCGTGATGAAAGAATCGTAAAAATTACAGGTCTTAACCACTTTTGCCTCTTTGAAATTATAATATTTTAGAGAATTTATACGTGAAGATTCAGGAAAGTTTCACATCAGCTTTCATTCGAGCTCTACCAGACTGATAAGAACGCTCACAAAGTTACTCGAAACTTTCTTCCTTTTTACGAATATATAGCCGTTTGATAAAAACCTTTTAACTCTTGTTAAATAATTTCAGGCTTTCAAATAAAAGATCTACGTTTAGCAATAGACTTCGTCAACTCATATGGACGAGTCTACATGAATCATGTTCAGAAGGGAGGCTTTAGTATATTGTTTGATGAGAACGACCCACTGTATGACTTCGACAAGTCAGATGAAGACGGGGAAATTGATGTCGTCGAAAATCGAGAAGAGAAACCCATAAGCTTAGCACTGCTAAAAAATACTGAAACTGTGAAACCAAAAATGTTGAAACGTAAAAAGGAGACTCCAGAGTCAGATCTGAAGAACAAGGACAAGCCGTGCCTCACAACTCCCACAACATCCGAAGCTGTTGATAAAACAGCACCGGAGATGCAAGGCTCATCAACTGTTTCGCCTGAATTGAAAAAAAAACCGAGAATATTTGTGTCCGATTCAGAGGTGTCGTTGTTGGAAATAAATGTCAACTCTCCGAGCTTTCTGAGTATTTCTGCTGATGCTAATATACCGAAACAAGAAAGGCTGAGAATTTTGTCACCCGAAAGTGGAAATAAGAAAAAAACCAGTCAATCTATTACAGTAAATGTACCTCCTACTGCGTCGGCAAAAACAGAAACAGTTCATCGGAAGGTACAACTTTTCCATCCAAACCAATGTTTTCTGGAAAGATACAGAATATGATTACAAGATGGCGGAGCACGCTGACATTTAATGTCAAGAAATTTTGAAATAAACTGATTTGCATTTTAGGATTTGAATAATTTACAATCCCATTACCTCATACAATGGTTGTAACAATATTTACAGCAGTAGCAACTAGCAGTAAATAAGGATACCTTTTTTTGTCAGACACATTGATAGAAAATATGCGTATGAATTGAGAACGATTGAATAACTTCTAAGATATTTATTGTTCCAGCTGACCTATTGTAAGTAATATAATAGTATAGGAATATCACTTTTTGGATCTTGTGGAAACTCCCAAGAAAACTTCTTCACTTCAGGTAGATCGGGCGGTGCCACTGGATCAGACGACAAGTGTTGGTAAAGAGACAAGAGAGCGTAAAAAGATCATCGAGCTGCTCTGTCAGTGTGGCTGTGGGAAAAGAGAACCGGTTAAAGACAATATTGGAGTCCAGAAACTGATTGATTCAATATCGCATGAAAGAGGGGAAGGGAAAGTAGGATCGAAGTTAATTGTGTCCAGAAAGAATCGACAGGGAAAAATAGAAGTATGCTATGAAATCGTTCCACCTCATCCGATTGAAATTCTGGAAGACACGATGAAACAGTTTTACACACAATGTTTCCCACTTGAGGAATCTACAACGGTTTGCTTATTTCCTTTCACTTTCTCTAAATGTTGCGTTCATGTCAAAGACTAGTACTAACAATGCTTCAAGAAAAAAAAAATTTAGTTATGATAACAATTAACGATTAAGGAATTACTCACAGCAACAAATATTTCTTTTTCGATCCTCACATAGTCTTCATCGTAACAGGACAGCTACAGAAATGACTGTTTTCCGAAAATGTAAAAAGCAAAAGGAGATGTGATAGGTTATCTGAAGAATCCTATCTAGGAAAAGACTGATCTTTTCTACGCTAATTCTCCACCTCACATATGAAGAGATACAATATATCCGGATTTTTCTATTACATCATTTAAAATAAATGTACTAAAATACTTATACTGAACGTAATAATAATCTTTGTGTCCCCCTCCACCAACCTCCAGTTACTGTAACGCACTTCTTTCTTTCATTCCAAATACGTGTCACAAAGACATTTTATTTCAGGAACGTGTCATCAGAAAATTACAGAAATTTTGGCTAGCACGCGAAAATCGTAAGCCATGTACACGTCGGAATTCTCATTCAGCGCAGGAGAGCAAAAGTACGAATGGAAATCGGAAAAGAAGAAAATCCAGATGATGATCTATGGCTCGTTGTTTGAAATGTTGAAGCAACCCTAGCAAATGGGATCTTGATGATTTCTTATGTTTTACGGTAGAACTAGGGGATATATTATGACATGTGCTTATTCTATTACTTTGTCGAGCGAAGTTTTACCATGTTCTATTTGTTTTTCTATAGATTTAGACTGCATTGTATCAGACAGAAATAGCTTCGGAGACTTATTTTCTATATTTCATTGTATTTCGACTGGACTATCTAGCTGTACATAAATATTGGGATTTTTCGTACGGTTGAACTACTCGACCTCCCAAATCTTCCACAAAAACTGCTTGCTACAACATCCTCATATACGAACGACGCAGAGCACCCCACTAGGCTGTATTGAGCTGCAATAGGTGATATGGTTACACATATAACAGCATAACAGCGATGACGTACGCATGTGTGACACGAATTCGTGTTGTAGGGTTTGTGTCCCTGCGGTTGCTCATGTTGAACCAGCTTATCATGTCTTTTGTCCGTACTTACTTATCACTTCTAGTGCAGTGTTACTATTACGATAGAGCAAGAATTACTAGTACTGGAGTTATTGTCATCTTGATATGAATGCGGTCAGCATAAATGAGCAGATGAAAGAGAGCAGAATTGATAGGAGCATGCTGATATGCTTGCATTTCGGCACTGTATTCTACTTGTCAACGTTATAGAACTGAGCTCAGCTACTAATGACATTAGCTTAGCTTCTCCTTAAAGTTTCTGGCACTGGTTGTTTTTACCGTCTCCTATAGTCAATTAGAGGCTTTGGTGAAGACTGGAATGGAGAAGAGCCACAAAAACAGTCTTATAACTTTTAATTTTAGGTTGCTGGTAAAACTTCGTAAATGTGGTGTTTTATACGTTCCTTCTAAATGTGGTGTTTTATACGTTCCTTCTAAATGTGGTGTTTTATACGTTCCTCGTAGAAGGAATGATTGAACTGAGTTAAGGATGTACAGATTTCTTTATCACATATTTTGCGAGTCTCTGTTATAGCAGTCATCTTTACGATTTTACAGATTATCTTCCAATAATTAACTTCCAGATATTAGCAAAATGCGTAATAAAAATTTTAATGAATTGGGATGTTTGCGGGCTTGTCACAAAATGTTAAGAGTTTGAGATTGTGAGAAATGTGTAGGGTTAATTTGACGGAAGTGAAAGTGAGATAGAGTTTAGAGCATCTGTATGAAATATGGATTAACTAGAATACTCTGCTGATAAATATAAAAGTCTATCGGAAAAGATTTTTTTTAATTTTTGCATTGGATTGTCTGACCAAATCTTAAAAATTGGTTACCATTAAAATTACTTTTATAACTTCTAAATACAAATTTTGAGTGGTAACCTCTCGCCATTAACTAGCTGATCTAACCTTTCTAATTGGTTAATCTCAGGACTTCAAATTTGTGCTTCTGTTTGCAAAAAAAATGTCACATTAACGTTGTCATAATTATAAACATTCATTATGTCAAGTAATTCATGGTACTCTTTTGAATTTTCAAACTTTTTCTGTGTATTTCTTAATTACACTATGTCAGTAGAGGTGGAAACAGTTTAGCTCGTGTTCATTTTGTATTCTTAAAAATTGTAAAATCAAATTATTGCCATGATTGTTTGTTGTTTGTCTCATCTTTTCTACAACTTTTACAATTTTTCTTTTTTTTTTAGTGACTTGTTAGAAACATATGTTTGGTCGAGTTGGTGTAAAATGGGTTTGATTATTGATGAATGAAAGTAAAGATGGGCGATTCGTACGATGAAGACGAAGGTCGCTTGATGATAGATGATGCTATTCTGGATAGCACTCATGCATCTCAGACAAGTTGTGCAGAAACATCTTCGAAAGCGACCACTTATGAAAAGACGGTTGAATTAACACCAAGTTCCGAAGATGGTGAATTTTCATTGAAGCCTCAGCAAGTGTTACGGTGTAATCTATAAAGTCCTAATTGTCCGCTTTTGGGATTTCTCTTTCCGTTCATGGTGTTTTCATCAACCGTTGTAGGTGTGGAAAGCCATCCGGTTGATCCAGAACCGAAGCCGAATTTTTATTGTGAAAGTGGAGTTTCAAAAGTAGTTCAAGGTGTTCATCGGGACGATCGGTTGAAAATGACCATCAAGCGGACACAAAGTCCAGTCGGCAGTAGTGGACAGTTTTCTTATCTTGGTGAAAAACACAGTGATGGTAGGTTTTTTCTGGAATTTTTTCATGATTTTGGTTATTTGCTGTTTTTAACGTTCGGTTATTCAAGCTGTTAATATTTTTGGCATAACACTTTTATAAGAGCTGACAAACATTGCTGTTCGAAACAACCACATCAATGAATTTTAGGATGGTTAAATTTGTTGTAAATTGTATAAGATACTTATTTTCGTGCTTTTACATCACTAGTGTGTAATGTTTTGTGAGTTTGCGGTAATTTTGAAGTTACTGAAATTCTTTAGGACTAACACGTAGTGAAGATATATCTAAAGAGGAGGGAGAAATTGACGATGAAGAAGAAACGGGTAACAATTTACATGCGCAATCAACTGCTGTTAATGTTCAGTCAGCAACTAACTGGTATGTTCTTTTTTTTCTTTAAAGACTTCATGTGCTTCCTCAGTTATCCTTTCGAGATTGCTTCGGATTTATACCTTGTCTTCAACTATTGTGCTATTTACAGTAACGACGAGATTCCTTCTCCGATCCATTTGAAAACTGTCTTATGGTATTTCTTTAAATTAACTCTCAAAAAAAGACAAATAATGAATCTAGCATTTATAAAAAGAGAACCTGATTTTATAATGCCAAACAAGCTTATTTTCCTCGAGATTAAAAAATCCAAAAGTAATCTGTAGGGACCCTGGAAAAAGGAGTATTGGTGTGGAAAATAGGTTATAGAGGTAGTTAATTTGATCATTGGATCTATTGTTTTTGTAAGGAGAGAATAGTAATTTACTGTATCCCATATACGAAATGTCTTTTAGGCCTGGATACCAAACTACTAGTTTTGAAGGAGGATCTATCGCCACAAATAAATTACGTCACGGGGGACAACAGCAATTTGAGCACCATGCTCTATACAGTACACCACATTCTAGCACGCGGCAACTAGCAGTGAATATTTCTGTGTCTTCGAGTGTTACTTCTCCGGGTAATTAATCTATTGATAATGCTTGGTTTGCTTTTTTCTTACTGGATCCATTCGATTCAATAATTATTGAAATCAGATCATTAACTCTATTTGCATCAAATCATTTAAGGCCATATTTTCATACATATTTTAATAAAAAAAAAATATCGTTTCATATGGAGGTCTTGCATCATAACTTTAAATTCTCTAAGACGAAACCTGGCTTGAAGTTACGTAATTTGGTAGGAATTTTTCGTCTTTTTTACTCTATATCTAAATTAATTAGTTTTATATTTTTCTCACTTCCGGAAAAGTTTTTCTAGGACCACCAAATGTCACGAGTTCAGTGACGGTTGAAGAACATAATTCTCGTGTTCTCCCTGCTTCTTATCCACTACAGACACAAACTGTTCCTAAGGTATATCCTGAAATCACTGGAATTTGGTTTTAGTAACGTAATATTTCAAAAATTTCAACGAGAGTACTTCTTATAAATATATATTGCCAGCAAAATTCTATTTTCTGAACCAGATTTCCTATTCCATACTTAAGATTATCAGTCTTAAGGAATTCAAATGGTGATGGTATTTACATGTTCATGGGAATGGCGGTATATTTAAATAGTCATTTAATAAAAAAATTTTTTGATTTCCCTTCGTGAAACATCACGCTAATGTAATCTGCTTTAGCTGATTTTCAATTTTTTATGGTTTTCTTATTGCTGTATATTTACTGCTAGTTGGTAAATGGTATTCAAAGGTTTGATTTCTGATTAAAGGAAACACAGTTCGGTGAAGATTCTTCTGATCTGAATAGACAGAAAATTCCCGGAGATGGCCTTAAAAATACCGGGTCAGTACTTCACATTCTTTGTATCTGTACAATTTTTAACAAAAATCCATTTTTTTTTTTCCTTTCATTAGAATCAGTTTGACCATCCCAATAGAGAAGTCATGTAGCTTGGTATCGTAAGATTAATATGACATACATATTTGAAGACTCCAAAGCACTGAAGATTCTTTTCATCAGTAGAGAACGACCATTTTTAACGAGTATGATAAATCATCATTTCTTTAGATCATGATGGTTTTATACAAATTTTTGAAATGTAATGAAAGAGAATATCTTCCCATCTTTTATTAGGACTTTAGCCGATTAATTTGTGAGACTCTTATTCCAAATTATAACTTGTGGTAAATTGTATAGGAAATGAAAGATTGATGGTAGTGACCTTTTTTCCAGCGTTTTTTTTTTTTTTTTTTTTTTTTTTTTTTGAAAGTAATTAGTTTCAAAAAAAGTGCTTGAAAATCAAGTAATAAAAGACTTTAATGCTATTATAATTGTGTAATAATCAAGGCTGATAAAGTAATTTGATTACAGAGCGCTGAGTTCACCAAGTAACAAAGCACGGAAAAAGAAACGACGCGCCAGTGAACGAGATGAGCAGGAAACCTGTCAGGCTTCTCCTAGCGGCACATCACCATCCTTCAACACAGCAACTTCTCAGTTAGGCACAAACTCTGCAGGAGTAAGTTCGGCGAAAAAGAGGAAAACAGTAAGTTTAAGAAAGAATAATAAGACAATGCTCGAGATTCCTTGAAGGCTAAATATGTCAGCCGTGCACAAAGCACATTGATATAAATTCTTCGGAGAAGACTTTTTTAAGATTTAAAGCCAGTATTTAATCTTAGCCATTATTTGTTTTTCGTGTAGATTATCGTTTGATAAAAGATTGTCATTGTTGGTGAAAGTCTCTTGTAGTCTCTAGGTTTTAAGGCACAATAGAGGCTTTTTTCATTCATTGATATATGGAAGGGCTCTACAAATTGCGCTTCAGGTCTTATTTGGAGAAAAATTCTGTTCTTATAGATTGGAAACAAATTTTCAATACTCATATGTGAGTCATTAGAAAAATTATCATATTAAGCTAGTTTCGATTGCAGAATATACGAGACCGGTCAACATGTGTTAGTGTAAAATCTGTACAGACTAACGATGGCGATATAGACGTAAAAGTTGGTTCAACTCACTGTCTGAACATTTCAGTGCTCGCAAAAGCTTCAAGTAAATATTATATTGTTTTATAATAATGATGGACTTGTTTTCTCAACGGAATTTGTAGTTTCATTTATTTGAATATTTTTTTAAACACAATATCCATAGCTTCATTAACTCATGGCTGATAGATATCTGGATATAAAAAATGTAGAAATAAAAAGTGTGGATAAAGTATATGCTCAAAACGAGTAGCATGCTAAGCTGTCATAAAGTGCACTGCGATATTAGTCAAACTAGTTTATATTCCTTGACTGTGAAGTTGATTGTGAAGCTCATCTTTTATTGATTTCAAAGGATTGAAAAATGGGGTTTTGCAGACTATTTGTATTATGTTACAAATTGGAATGGACATGATTTATATGGTGTTCTTGGTGATGGTTTACCACCGTTACAACACACTTATGTGAATAGGAAGTAAGTATATTTTTGATCTTTCTTTAAAAGCCTAAGTCGTTACGTTATATGATGACAAAAGAATAATTTTAGATGTGGCGGTACGTCTACTGCATCAAATAGTGGACCTGGATTTGACTTATTCAGTTCGCATGATAAAACAAACGGTGGTAGTCCATCCAAGCAGCGACTTAATGCTAAACGGTTTGTTTAACCAATATTTCTCATTTCTCTGCTTGTCTCGTTTTCCTCTTTTATTCTGTTCTTCTCATCTTGAAAATCTTTTGTGCTGTTTTCAGCTTTATTCTTTTCTGTTTCTGTAAAGTTAGCAATGTTCTCAACTAGTTTACAGATATGGTGACAGTAAAATTATTTACTCATTCCGTCATTTTGCAAATTTTTAAAAATAAAGGGTTAGTTTCGAAAGGAAAAAAAAAACAGTTTTGAAGGTCGAACAGAAGCTCTTCAGTTTGTCCGCCTAATGGATTCCCTGAAATTAAGCCAGCTGGCAGAAAAGGTTTAGTCGGGAATCTTGGTCGACCTTCAAGCGCGTCAACGAGTGATGTGCAATGTTAGTTAGAGATTATCGCATTATTATGTGAATATGAGCGCAGGATTCTTAATTAGCCCTTCTGGATGATTGAGATCCTAAAAAGTGGAAGTCTTTTTATCAGTAATTAAAATCACGTGAGTATCACGAAATCTTCATATGTTGAGAATGAGAAGAGTTACCTTTTAGTGGGATATTGTGATTCTACTAGATCCTAGTTACCAACGCCTGTATTAAATATCTTATTAGGAAATAGATTTTTTTTTTTTTTAATCTTAAAACAGTGCTAATTATGAACATTTTTCAATAACTGTAAATATTGTAGCAGTTGGTGGGGATCTGCAAGACGAAGAAAGGTCTCAATCGCCGGTGTCATGGTTCACTTCAGGAAGCAATGACCCAATTTCTGCGCTCGGCTCATTTGGAATCGTTGCAGACAACGGTTCATCTCATTTGCGCGAATGCGTGTTATCCACGATGTACTCCTGCCCCGTAGCAGGTTGTGAACATCGCTACGATACTCAGTCACAACTGGCAATTCACTATCACACTCATTTCGTCAAAGAAGATGGTGGAAAAGCGGTAAAGAATTAGTTCTACTACAAATTTCATATTAATATAATAACACTTGAACTGTGAATAGTTTTTAAATGATTTTTGTAGATCTATGTGGAAACTATGGGTACTCAAACGAATTCAGTCGTGATGAAAGATGTTGCTGTCGATACGGATAGAGAAATAACTCAAATTCCTACAGTTTCCTCAGAACTTGTTTCGGAAGTGAGAAACTCCAGAAATGATGGAAAAAATCTCCATTCAGTTTCACCGAAACCGAAATTATCGAAAACTCTTACAAATCATGAAGAACAGAGTATTAGTGAGCTTTTCAAGGTAGGAGCAATTAAAAGCACTCATATGTAAGTCCGAATTCGGGTTTTAATAGAAACTTTTTGTAGCTCTATATTCATATTTAGTCACCAGTTTCTTTTTTTTTTTTTTTATAGGTTGTCACGCAAAAAACAGAGATAAGCAGTGGAGGTGCAAAAGTCGACAGCAGGAAAATGTTCGGTGGTAGAAGTCCAAAAATTAATGCTGGTACCAGTAAAGGTGAGCAGTGATGCTATGCTATTAAAACTTGCTAAATAGCAGTCTTCACTGCTTCATGAATTTATTTGAACTTACGATGATTATTTCCTAACTTTTCTAAAATAACTACTATTGTTTTCTTATATCTGCAAAGTTTTTGCATGGAGAAATCGACATTTTCGTCCCGATAACAAATCTTGTTCATTGTTATCTTGCACCCTATTTACTGAAGATACAAATGTTAATATATTTTTCCAGTATATGGTGCCTTGCTGAGTGGTAGTGGTATAGTAAATCAGAATGAAATGCCCACAGCACTGGATGCTATTCGTAAAATGGTAACGAATAATAGTGGTGAAATTCATTCACGTGAGCAGCAGTCTGCAACTGTTATTTCTAGTTCCGGAATACTTCCATCAACTAGGTTTTAGTCTTTTCTTTCGGCAAAATTTTAGTTTCACTTAGAATATTGCTGTTAATTCTCCAAATGTGTATTTGCTGAAAAAATATTTTAGTGTGTCTTCTACGACTCCGCATGGTGGCGCTGCCTCACCTGCATTTTCAGACATTTCAGATGATGCCCCAACGTTGGAGAAAGAGGTGCATTTTAAAACATTTACTTATTTGAAGAAAGTTGTAGAGTTTTTCATTTACTTTTATTGTGTTTAACACACTACAGTCCTGAAACAATTTTTCCAAGGTGACCGATAAATCAGAGGAGCGATCTCTGGATAGAATCAAAGATTTAGTAAACAACACCGAAAAGGCTCCACTAGAACAGTTAAGGTTTGTTGCAATTTAAGAAATATGGGAATTTTTTAAAGTTTTGTAAATATCTGCTCTTCAGAACATCATTTTTGCTCACATTATTGTAAACTCGGCTGTTGATTTATTTAAATTGCACAAATTGCAGCGACTTCACTACTTTCTATTCTTCTATCATTTTTCTAATTTACTATTTTTTCAAACCATTACTCATAATTAAAGTTTGTCGATCGAGGACGAGAAAATGGTAAATGTATCTAAAAGTGGAATTGGTTCATCTACTTTGCTTTGTCCTGTAAGCACATCAATTACCACAAGCGCTGCGTCGTTATCTGTCCCGCGAATATCTACAGAAATCAACCAAGGCTTTGCTTCTGATGGTTTTTTTTTTATGTATTTTGATGTTTATATCCTTTGAGGAGATTTTAATTTGCAGCTTCGGATTCAAAGCTTTGAAAAGACTACTCGTTTTGTCGAATTTAGTCTGGATCCTGGACTTTCAGGTTCAAAAAAGAACGAATTGAAAACGCAATCGCAGGCAAACACTATCGGTTCTTTTCCTGCATCTTTCATGGATCCATCAGGTTTTTTATTTACAGCCACTTTATTGCTATATTCAACCACACTTTTAGATCTTCAATTCTCTTTTTTTTCGGATGTTGTATTTTAAAAACAGTGTTACAAGATATATAGGTTTGTGATTTAAGTTGCTTGAATTAGCAAATCATTAACTATTGTTAACTATGAAATACTTTTAGGATTACGCCACGCATCCACTATCCCGATTTCTATGCCAAATTTATCAAATGCTCCTTCTGCTTCAGTTTTTGCGCAGCCATATTTTATGCCATTTATCACTCCAGTGAGTAATGCAGCAACTCCAGGAATGTCGCAATCTCATACAGCGAAGCATAAAATTCATGATTTGAAGGCCAATCCTCCAAGTTTGATTCCTTTTCAATCTAAGGAAAGGTTAGTGGCCATTTTCTATAGTTCCTGCATTCGGAAATAAGGATTGCATTTCTTCTCTTCTCCTCACACTTTATTTTATCGTTTGTTTTTAAAACCGTTTGTGAAAGGTCTTTTATTCTAGCAGCAACGTTGGTCAATCACCTTCGGTTGTCACTTCCTCTAATTCTCAATCGTTATCGCAAGGAGGAGCAGGTATCTTTTTTTAATTAAAGCGTTTAGAGAAGTAATAATATGAGCAGTTCTAACTAATTGTGGAGCAGTTTTTTTTTTTTCTAAAATGTCAACAAAAGATCGCAGTTTTGTTAATAAACAAGTGATGTGGTCCTTTAATTTCAGTCCCTTATTTGATTTTGTTCATTTTTTTTTTTTTTTTTTTCTGTAGATCTTTGAAATTAGCTTTTCTTTAAGGTAATGTGCCAACAACAAAAGCCGTGCACCAACAAGCAGGAAGTCAGAGCAGTGCCTCGGGAAATTCTTTCGCGAGTATTCAGCCGCATGCACCGGGCAATAGTGACCGCAGCGCAACTGCCCAGAATGCTCAGTCTTCTGCGTTGAACTTTATGCAGCATCAACAACAACAACAACAGGTGAATCAGCAGTATCTCAGTTTATATAAAAACGTGCTTAACCAACCTTTGGACATACTTCCTGCATACTGTAATCTTATTTTAGGCCTATTTTGCACAGTTGCAACAACATCAACAAATGCAATATATGCAACGGTTTGGCGCTGCTTTTCCAATAACAGGACCACCAAATTCCATGAATGCTGTTGCGCAGCAAGCTTATGAACAGCAAATGGCTGCTTTGCATGCATCATTTGGTAAATAGGAGGAACATCTTTTTTTTTTATTTCTTGGTACTTATATTTGTGAATTGATCGTTCGGAACACCTTTATGGATTAATTTTTTCCCTTCCTTTTTTGACGGAAACTTTTTGGTACAATGCAAAAATGGTTCCTGTCAGATTACACTCTCTCTCTCTCTCTCTCTTCATTGATCACATAGAATCTTAATAATTGTGTTCTATATAGTTCTGATTCCCTACACTTAAATCATTCCCGAGAAATGCTTCTGGTCAGAAAATTTGCTTGATCAAATCAGCCCTGGAATTTTGTTACTCTCTTTTTACTTTGTTTACCCACTCTTCCTTACTAGCACTTATTAGCTTCAGCATTTCTAACATGAAGTTAGTTGCCGACTTAAAAAAATTAAAAATTATTTTATTATTTTATTTTCAGTATTATTTTCAGGTTATCCGGGAATATTCATGCCACCATCATTTCCACCAAAATAAAGGGGATAATTGGAAGGCTTCGACGTTCAGCGAATGCGTTAGGTTCTAATTAAATTGTTCTAACCTGTTTGCTCAGAATGCAAGATATTATTATTCCACAAAGCTATTTCATTTGTTTTTTTGAACTTTGAAAATTAGCGAGATTAAAAGTAGTGTCAGGAATAAGTACAAAGATGTCTTGCATATCTAAATCCAATTGATAGAATCTCTGAAAGCTTACTTTTTCTTGACTTCACAGTTCATTTTGTTTTTGCTTTTTGTTTCAGTCACTTTTGGCCTTTACTGCACTATCACTTAGGTATATCATGAAATGTTTGAGTATTTGTCAAGGAAAGTTTTGTTTCTACAACACATACAACTGTTTTAATAGTTTAGCTTGACAGAATTAAGAATTTATTGAATATGCTTCATGAATTTTCTTAATTTTTTCTTAGCTTCATGACATTTTTTTACAAAAGTCAATCGCATCTGGTACGATCATCCATAGTACCATTCACGCAATTTGTTCACTGAAAATACCGGGCGATCGCTGCTATGGTCGTACTGACTGGATCAAACAGCTTCCACTACTTCAGAACTGTGTGTTTGTTATTATACATTGTTATCAACAGCTAACTCTGCCCATTCTCCATTTTGATTTTTTTTTTTTTTGTACCACTGCTTTATTTTTATTAGGCATCGTATTCTTAAAATCATCTTTGCCCTCATTTTCAATATATCTTTACTCGTATATCCTTTTATAAATTTTATTTGTATTTTGCCATGCTCGCTGTATATTAAATTTTCGGAACGGTTCAAACTGAAAATTATGCAATTTTGTTATTGATCCCGCTCACCCACATCAACGGGTAATAGCTGAACTTAAACTATATTTTAAAAAGGATGGTTATTAAATAGTAAAGAGGATGTAGTAAATTAAGGTAAATTTGTGACGTGATGTTTGGTGCTTCATTGTTTAACAAATTTGCTAAAAACTAGGCTAAAGAACAAAAGTTCCGTCGATGGGAATAGGCTGATCAAATGAATTTTTTTTTCCGCAGCTTGTATAACAAATAATAGCAGAATTCAAATATATACTTAGTCCATTATTGATCACTCAATACTATTCGTATAATGTTCCCCACCTCTCAGTTTTAATTTCAGTTGTAAGTATATTTAGTTTTGCGATGTTCAGTTTTGTTTTGTGGAATGCTTTTTTTGCGTAAAACTTTTCCCGGATAACTTTATTCTTTCTGGTTATTGTTACGTACTGTTGTAGTATTGACGCTACTCATTAAAGTCGTCCTGTTACCGCCCTGTGCCTTAACAAAAAAATTGACGCATATATATATATAATATTCCTTATTTTCCTTCTACTACTGTGTCTGTGTAGAAAGAAATATGGAAAGGAAGAAATATCTCTTTATTTTTTCTTCAGTTACCTTTTTGTTGTCTTAAACTTTTGAGGAGTTTTACTGAACTATCATCGGTGGTAAAAAGTGGAATTCAAAGACACTTAATTCTTTGGGTAGAAAAATCGCATTTAACGTTCCAGCTTACAGCACGTACAGTATTAGTATGTAACAATAGTGAAACGTTTGTCTTGCAAATCGGAATTGTCTCGAAAAGGAATGTGTGATAATTCCGAGAAAGTAACATATGTCGGATCAGGTAATTCTACGATGATATGCTTCAGAATTAATACAGCAGTATGAGGTTTTGGATAACTGATCTAATTAATAAACATGATTGTTAAAGTGAGCTTTAAATTTGGAAGGAAGTCTCACAAGAATTGATTTGGTCCTAAAATTACTTGGAATGATCTTCTCGAAGAAGCAGTTGACGATTTCGTTTACCCAAGAGAGCGAAGAGGCTGGGTTTTTACTGGTTTTAAAGCACTCTTGGTGACGTAATTGTTCTGTTTTAAATTTCTTTTGTGGTGTGGTTTCATATAAAACTATGTTAATATAGCCAGGATGGTAATTTATCGTCAGTCAAGTGCTGGGAAATATAAAATATCTTCTAAAGCAAAAAGGCACACCGAAAATAGGAAAATTCCTAGTTCTCGACCACAAGGAAAATTTCGATCGCAGGTAGAACTCTCACAGCTGGGAAATAGGGATGGAAAGTTTCTACCACCTGCCCGTTATTTCTCTTCCGAACTGCATGTGTCTTTGGTTTCCTAGGGCATGATGAGGATAGTTTTTTAAATGGGTGTGACTTGGTTATAAGCGTTTTAGGGTGATTAGCCGCTAGCAGAAGTGAGTATTCATCATAAAGGTATATATAAAGTGATGACAAGCAGGTTTGGAGTATTTGTTTACTGTGCAAGTGAATTTCTAGTTCAAATTATGTAGCAGGAACTGGGAGTTAGGAGATAGTTGGATTTTCTTATTAACTGTTTATTGATCAAGTAAGCGATTATATGTGGAAAGGAATGTAGTTCTCCGTTGTCTTAGTATATTGTTATCACAATTGTGTTCGGGATCAAGTCGTGTTCTCGAGATGAGCACCTCTTCCATATATCGATTTTATGATAAATTACATGGAAACTTGACTTGGAATGAGAAAATAGTGTCCGTGAAGTACGTACTAACTTCACTTCGGCTTGTGACTAAGCAAGATATATATGAATGGAACTAGGCAGGAAGGTTTGGAGAGGTGCGTCCTTGTCAGATGTCAAACAGAAACCTTCTTCTGGTATATCGATTCATCCATCTGCGAATTATTGGAATGACTAGACGCAAAGTGTGGCTTTCCATTTATATTCCATTAATCCTCTGGCAATGCCAACCCCTGCAGCTGGCATTGATTGTCCCTCGGAGTTACCTCACTGGTTGCACATTTCTGTCACCTGGTTTTCCTTTGTCATTTATTTTCATTGATATAGTGAACTGGTATCCTTAACATTACATTAGTCTAGAGGACACTTCACTTGAATACTTCTCAGTGGCACTGGATTGAAAAAGTTATTAGATTATACTATTTGTCTCCCCTTGTTTCACATTCTTTCCATTTATAATGACATCTGTAATGATTACAGTCTTTACATACAGATCCATCCATTCCAACTTCTATAATAATATCAATAGTTCTCTGTCTGGAAATGTGCTTCACAAACCAGTCATCGTTATTGTTTGTATGTTGACACGAATGGTAAGTACAGCAGTTTGTGGTGACAATGGAGACGCCATCTCACCCTGTAATCGCTTGATTTGTTTGAGTATTAGTCCCCTCTTACTTTGTAACTTTCCTTAAAAACTTTGGTGCCATACTTTTATCCATTTTAAACAATTCGAAAGGGCCGCAGTTGTAATTTGTTGAATGATTTTGTTAATTCAGCTCACACCGTCCATCCGGTTCCTCATCAGCAACTTCAAAATTAACTAACTTGTCTATGTTCCAACCTGCTGAAGTGATAGTTCCTATTTCCTCGTCTTGCCAAAGACAATAAGTTTAGCTTCAATGCGTGTTTCCACGACTTAATTTCTATATTACGTATTTCCCATGTTTTACTATTAAACTTTTTTTCCCGATCTTCTGAAGGGCAAACTTTCTAGCAATTCTAACACGCGATGTTTTTTCGTTTTCCTATGCCCATAGTTGCCAAATATCAAAATAAGTTTTGGAGGTAGTTTGGGATCTAAAAATTAATGAATTACTTTTGAGTCATTCATTATGTTATCTTCAATGATTTTGTAGAACATGTAGAGATGTGACAAAAATGACAAGAAATAAGCATTCCTGGTGGAAAAGTGTGTAAATTATTTAAAAACAGAATTGATTTCCACTCATACACACAAGTTACTGATAGAGCTCATGTGAGATACAAAGGCAATAGTATCTCAGTTTAAAAACTCATGTTTTTCACGACATTCATTAAAGAAACATTACAGCTCCTTTCCTAAATTTGAAATGCATTTATAAACTCTATCATAAACAAAATGATTGCTCGACAACCGATTTCGCATATTTTATCAATGAGATGACACATTTTTAAAAAAAGAAAGGGACCAAACTCTTTTAAGAGTGCGAGAAAGTTCCCCCTATAAAATCGTTTGTCAATCAAAAGGCCGTTCCGATAGATTGGGTCATTTGCATGAGTTTACTTTACTTGTTAAATTTCGAGAAAAACATTTTATCATATGTATTAGTTAGGATACATTGAAAATAAAAATTTATTTCCGAGCTATCAACGACATGATCAATAGTACGTATCTAAGGGAAGCACATCATTTAGAAAGATTCGATTCAAGTTCTCGTTTTATTGGAAATGGAAAACACTCAGAGATTCTCTAAAATGAAATTTAAATGCAGAATGTGGAATTGATTTCATGGCAGGTGTCATCTAATAGAAATTAATGTACTCCAATAACACATCAGATCCTGAGAATCCTTTGTTGTTTATTGTATCCAATATTCAAACGAAATACAGTTCTGAGTCCTCATTTTTTCTCTTCTTATTAGCTCTGATTTAATACTTCAAATTTTTGTAATAATATGATTGCTACTTGACAGATACTCTTCCAATGAGCCTTTTTACCTTTTTACGGAAAGAATGCATCTTCACTTAGTTGTCTGTGGCACTTACTTGGTTAGGTCCAAAAAAAAAATTACTTTCAAAATTAAAGCTAGAGCTTCAAGATATTAACAGTGTATTTTATATCAACTGAAGAACAGAAAGACACTTGTGTCTGATTTCACCTGGATCTAACTAATTAAGTGCCACAGACAAAGAAGTATTTCTGAATCTAATTCTGCTTAATCTTTCAATTTAAGTTGATGCCATTCCATGACCTATCAAACTCTGTTGATGGACATACCTTGTCCATTGTGGTCTTTTAAGGGCAAGTTTGCTTTGTCTAATCGCTATCCCCTTCAAATTTTAGACTGTCTTTTATGAATTTAAAATTGCATTAAATATCGAAGATAAACTTTCTAAATACCGTAGTAAGCTAATCTTTCTTTCGATTTAAAGAATGGATGGAACTGCGGAAGCTTTCGGACGATTGGTTTGGGCACCTGATCCTAAAGATGGTTTTAGAATGTGCAGACTTCATGATATCGGTAGAGAAACAATGTCCGTTGAACCGATTGATGGTGGATCACCAGTACTTTTTTTTTTGTTAATTGATTTTGATAAGGATTTATTCATATTATGATTTTCTAAATTGATTTTATCGATTGCTACTACTCGATAAGTAGAACCGTCCTCTTGTTTTCTCTTGAATGAGCAGTAAAAACCATTATATTCCATTTTAAAGGTTGCTGAAGGTTTAATAAATTTGAAAATATTAATGTAACATACGATGATAATTTAAGTGGTAAATAAGATACTTGAATAAAATGATAGGTCTCTGCTCGATACGATGAAATTTTCCCAGCTGAAGAAGATCAGAAAAAAAGTGTCGACGACAACTGTAAGCTATGTTGAACTTTATTAAATTGACTCAAGTTTTCTAGAAATAAGAATTTTGATGAATTTGATTTCCAAACATTTATTTGAACTCAATATGAAAGATGAAAGCTATCGTTCCAATAGAATCATTCTTGCCATTCTTTAGAAAAAAATTTAAAAGTTTCAGTGAAGTTGATGTTATACTGACTGTGATCATTTCAGAATAATTCAATGATTAAGTTAAAGAATAATTAAATACTTCCCATGACGAATTACAGTTTATTCTTCAAATTTTGAAATTGAAAACTTCTTAAAACAATGCAGTTTTCTAGGCAGTAGTGTTGTGAATGTTTTTTTTTTTATTAAGGTGCGCTTATGTATTTGAACGAAGGTACTTTGCTGAATAATTGTCGACTGAGATACCTACGAAAGCAAATATATGTAAGTATATATATATGTGTAAGGTATGAAATGGAAGCTTAAAATTCTGTCAGTAGGATACAACAGTCAGCGGAATAATGAGCTTAAAAGCTAGTAGATGAGAGGGATTTTTACTTGCAGACATATGTGGCCAATATCCTTATCTCCATCAATCCGTATGAACAAATACCTGATTTATACAGCAGTTCAACAATTCAGAAATATCAAGGGCGATCGATTGGCACTTTGCCGCCGCATATTTTTGCTATTGGTAAGTAAATTTCGCTATTGTTGTTGTTATTTTGTTTGAGACAACTAATTTTTATAAAAAATATTTTCTATACTGTTGCGTTGAAATCTGTTTCTGTTAATTTATTAAATCAAAAACTGTTCCAAGACTAGAAGCAAAAATTGTATCATCGAGCAATTACTAACTCAGATATGTTAAAAATAGATAAACTAAAAATAACCTATTTTTTCTTCCCGTAAATTGTTGACATCTGAAGTGGAAATTTCATAGTTCATATATTCGTCAGGCATCATTTTAGCTGACAGTGCTTATCGTGATATGAAAAGAACGAAGCAAAGTCAGTCAATCATCGTTTCCGGTGAATCAGGCGCTGGTAAAACAGAATCGCAGAAGTACATCCTCCGGTACCTTTGTGAATCATGGGGTTCCACTGCTGGTCCCATTGAACAACGATTACTTGAAAGTAATAGGTTCAACTCAGTATTTCCTCTTTCCTAATCTCTAAATAAAAATTTTAATCAGCTATTATGTTACAGTTAAGAAAATTAAAATTTAATTGTAGCTAATCCGATATTGGAAGCTTTTGGCAACGCGAAAACAATGCGCAACAATAACAGCAGTCGATTTGGAAAGTTCGTCGAAATACATTTCAATTATAAAGTAATTCTTTATTCGAATGCACTAATTTCAAATGGCTAGTATTGTCGCTCGGCTATTCTTTTTTTTTTCAGCAATATTATTTTTGTATTTAATCCTTAATTCATTTAAGGAAACCTCTACGAAATGAACAAGAAATTCCTTTGTCAAGATATTTGCTATTAATATATTATTAAGTAATGTTCCTTTCCTAAGAGCAGTGGAAGTTTTTTACCAAAAAAAATTTTGTTGCTATTATTACAATTTTATCATTTTAGAATTCAGTTGGTGGTGGTTTCATATCACATTATTTGTTAGAGAAGTCAAGGATATGTCATCAGTTGGAGGGTGAACGCAGTTATCATATTTTTTATCAGCTGATAGCTGGTGCTGATAAACAACTGGCTAAACGCCTCCTGCTTGGAGATCCTAGCACTTATAAGGTATATTAATTATAGTTTTTTATTCGGGCAAGGAATGGGTTATTGCAAGAGATATAATGGAGCAAATTAAGAAATAAATTATTACGCATGGTGTCAGCAGTTATTAATCTCAAGATTTTAGAAACAGATTCTTCTTTTAATGAAAGAACAGGTTGGAAATCCCCGATATCTGTTTAAAAGTTTTTTGAAGATTTGCTTTTATAATCGATTTTTTTAGTATCTTAAACATGGATGTACACAGTTCTTTAGTGGATCAACTACAAAAAACAAAATACTGGAAGATCGTCGAGGAAAAGTAAAAAAAAAACTATTTTTTAAAATAATTGGAATGTTTTCTAAAATACCGACGTGCAGGAGAAAAGATTTTAATTGACACTTTAAAAAAAATTTCCTTTTTTACTAGGCTAAATCTAGCTTTTATATCATTTAGATAGATATTTTTGCAATTCTATACATATATATATATATATATTATTGAAACTATAATTAGGAGGAATTTATAACTTTGTCCTATATACCAAATCATTCTTTAAATAGTGAAGGACTGATAAAAATAACGGCGTTATGATAATGACCATATGAGAGAATATGTTACATCGAATTTCTTGTTCCTTTAAAAATAACCATTAACTTCAATCACGAGCTTCTATCGTAAGTCTCATGTTCAAAATGACGCTATGTTTTGATGTATGTTATGTTCTTATGTTTTGATTAGGCTTAGATATTTTCTTCTGTTTCTTATACGATTTACTACAATTTCTTGTAGATTTATTTTTTAAAAGTAGTTGATTTCACTTCAGGAAGTAGATTTACACGATGAGCTTGTGGATGATTATGCCGATTTCCAAAAGTTGTTAAAAGGGCTTTCCAGCCTTGGTTTCAGTGTTCAAGAAGTGAATGCTATATTTGATGTTATTGCTGCCATCCTACACCTCGGTAACATACACTTCATTGACAGTGTCGACGACTCGAAAGGTAAGTACACGAGCTTACTTTTTGTAGATTGCTTAATGTTATTAATTCAAATGAAAAAAAGAGAAATTATTCAGATGTGATATATGCAGTAATTTCTATCAGAAAACCAAAACATCGACTAGCACACATAATTAAGACTAAGACTGGAACCACATCGAAACACCAGTGAGGTAGAATGCTTATTATAGTAACCTGTTATATGCAAAGTAATGAACAAACAGGTGGATGTTTGATTGAACCATCCAGCGAAGTGTCGCTTCATAATGCAGCTTCGTTGCTCGGCTTAGATGGCAACGAGTTGAAGAATGGATTGATAACGCGGATCATGCAACCTGCAAAAGGAGGTATCAAAGGTACTATCATCAGGTTGGCTCTCTATTTCTTTCCCCAACCCTGGTCATAAACATGAAATAGATCTTAGCTATCAATATAACCGTATACATTTTAGGGTGCCCCTGAAACCTCGTGAAGCATCAGCAGCGCGTGATGCACTCGCGAAAGCCATTTACAGTAAATTATTTGATGCTGTCGTCTCACGCATCAACGCGTGTATTCCGTTTAGCGATAGCGCATCTTACATAGGTGTATTGGACATCGCAGGATTTGGTTAGTAGAAATATTACTTTTCCATCAATGTAGCAGCACTTTTAAAGTTATATTAACTCCTTCTGTGGAGTTTGGAAAGCGAAGCATTGAAACTGAAGTAAAGAGATGGGATTAGGTAGAACGACAGAACGATTTGTCATCGTGTCATTCTTGCCATGGAGGCATATAATAAATTGTACATCACGCATGAGTCGCTTTGAACTTTTGATAACGATATGATCGCTTTCACTTTCAGAATTTTTCACACTAAACTCTTTCGAGCAATTCTGCATTAATTACTGCAACGAGAAATTGCAAAATTTTTTCAACGATCGAATTTTGAAGCAAGAACAAGACTTATATGCAAGAGAGGGACTCAATGTTTCACGCATTGATTACAGTGATAATGACGACTGCATTGGTTCTCTTCATATATAATTTTTTGTAATTGCTTAGAATATTAGAAATCTATATGATTACCAATATGAATGGCCATGAGAGATTCTTTAGATTTGTTTGAGAGAAAAGTGGATGGTTTGTTGGATCTGTTAGATGAAGAAGCACGTCTTCCGAAGCCTTCACCGCATCACTTCACCATGTGCGCCCATCAGAAACTCCAAAATCACTTCCGTCTGACGGTCATTTTCAGTTCTTCGTGTAACACACCTTGAATATATCTGATCGCCAATTTAGTTGTTAAATTTCTCGAAAGCAAGGCAGTAACTACTGAGCACGAATAAAAGAATAGTGAGAGATGAACATGGTACTAGACTTCTCTTCATTCTATACGATTTTTGCATACTTTTTTAATCCACATTAAGCCTATTAATATAATAAACATAAATCCTCTTAAAGTATTCCAAATGAAGGACTAACTTAACTCTAAATCTGTAATATAAATAATTGATATTAAGTGGCAGCTGGAAGCCTTGCAATAAGGAACAGTATTTTTAAATAATCTCTTAAAGTTTTATGATATTAACAGATTTATAGTTAAACGGTAACCACAAATAATTTAATGAGCCCATAATATGTCACAATTTTATAATCACCCTTTAAAAAAAAGTGAATTAGTAAATTACTTTCTTTATTGAAAATGTTTAATACTGAAGACTTACTTTGATCATTTAATGATGTACTGCTTTAAGACACCACGAAAATCGAAATTACGAGGACATCGGGAGATGCGGGATGACGAAGGATTACTGATCCGACATTTCGCTGGTTCTGTTTGTTATCAAACTTCTTTATTCCTGGAGAAGAATAACGATGCTCTACATACATCTTTGGAATTGTTATTAGTTAGCAGCAAGTAGATTTTTTCATCCTTTAGCTGATTTAATTATTTTGTTAGGCCATATATAATACTCAATAGTGGAAAGCCGATCTATTTCCTCACTTTAAAAGGTAAAATCTAAGCATCCAAACAGATCTGTTGTGAACAAAATTGTCAAGTTTTCTTCTAGTCCAGAATTTATTCAACTTAATATAGTGTCGCTTTCCTTCGGACTTTGTTCGCAACAAATAATCATGAAGCACAGAATGACCACCGTAAGAAATCAGTCTCCAACAAATTAACACTCGCCTCGGTTAGTAACAAGTTTCGAACACAACTCACCGAATTACTCAAGAAACTCCAACTTACGGTACTTTTTTTCATTTTCTTAAAACTTCACAAGCCAGATTATTTAATCTTCTCGCCATAGAAATTGATTACTCAATGATCAGAAATTGATTTTAATATTGCATTATATTCTAGAGTTCATATAGAACTGTCCTGTACTTTTGATTACAGAATACAAATTTTGTGAGATGTATAAAACCAAATTCGGAAATGAAACCAGGTAAATTCGAAGGTGCAATGATATTGAGTCAACTGAAATGCGCGGGCATGACAAGTGTTCTGAAACTTATGCAAGAAGGATATCCATCCAGGTAAATGCACTAATAGAATCACTTGTCATAAACACAGTTGAAATGAATAAGCTCAAGATTGTGGATAGAAGAAAAATGAATAAAACTACTGTGAGCATTTGAGTTTTCTATTTTTTTATCGATTTAAAACTCAAAACTACAAAGTGTAGAAAGTAATTAATTTCGTAATTAATTTCCGAACTTACAGAACATCATTTTTGGAGCTGTATAAAACATATCAAAAAATGTTGCCATCCAGACTCGCCCGACTTGATCCGCGTCTTTTTTGTAAGGTATATCACTGCTTATTTATTATGGATTATTAGGGTTTTCCTAATTTTGTCATTCTTTCTCATATTTTTGCAGTGCCTTTTCCATGCACTTGGTCTTAACGAAACAGATTTCAAATTCGGTCAGACGAAAGTATTTTTCAAACCTGGAAAGTTCGCTGAGTTTGACCAGGTAAAATTTTTGCCATAAAATTTTTAACAAGATGCCCGAAAACTTAAACTTTCTTTTCTTCCTTTTTTTGATCCATGTTTCCTTTTTTTTATTTTTTTTTTTTAATTAAACCCTGAAGAAGGCTTGAAATCTTTGGCTTTCGACCTCCTTTCTTTAATTGAATTAATTTCCCGACATTTCAAGTTTGCAGATTTAACTTACTTCATAGCATTTATCATCCCTCTTAAAAGTTAGCAAAGAATGGAAAGAGTTCCCTTAAGAACTATCTCAAGTTTATTATTGAAAAACTCCTTAAAAACTCGTAATTTTCAAGAAGGAAAAATCGCAAGCAATTTAAGTTGTGCCTCGTCTTAAGTTTTAGCTAGTTTTTTAATCACTTTCAAAAAAGTCCGATGTTTAATTCAAATCATTGAAATTTTGAAGATGCTTCGGCAAGATCCTATTCATATGGAAAATTTAGTCAAGAAAGTGCAGTCATGGTTGCTACACATACAATGGAAGAAAACACAATATGGTGTCCTTTCATGTATCAAATGTATGTTTCTTTTATAGTTCATATATTACCATTCAAGAGTGGAAAGAAAATTTCCGACTAGCAAACAGTCCAATCCTTGAATGCCTTTTCGTTCCCCGTCTAACCATGGTCGCAGTGCAATTGCAAACACTCACTATCAACAACTTTGCAGTGCGAAACAAAATCTTGTGGCGTGCTGCTCAACTTACGAAAATTCAGAGTGTACTGCGTGGATATCTTACACGAAAAGTTCATCGTCCAAGGTTTCTCCCTCCATCTTTTAAAGAAAAAAATGCATTAATGAAAGATTTCATTGTCTCCGTTGGTTCAAATAACTATGACCTTCGACTGGTCAGTATCCAAAGTAATAGTTTCAGGTTACACCTATATCGCAGAACAAATGTGTTGCGGGAGAAAGTTACGGAATTGGAGAAAATGCTGAAGTATTTATCATCTGCTAGTCAGAGTGAATGGTATTCAGTTGTTGGTGAGATTACTATCAAGACTGAGCAGCTAATCAAGAGTATTAAGGTAACGCAGGTAAATTGGAAGTGTCTAACAGACTAGTGGTTTTTGTAAGTAAAAATTTGGACAAAGGTGTCCCTTCTGAATCAGTCACTTCATACCAGTCATCAACTCTTTCCCACTATCTATCGTTACTACTAAAAGGGTGCTTAGATGATTAATTAAGTTTCATTGAGAAATAGTTTTTCTGAGAACTCTTTCAGGCCTGCAATGGCGGGCAGCTGGAAAGTCTGCAGAACGAGCATGAGCAAATTATGCGAAAGATTGACGGGACAGTTTTTGCACTGAGGTTCTTGATATCTTTTCTGCGAAGCATAGCAAGTCAATTCAAACATAGACTTTTTCCACTGGGGACAGGAGGTGTTCACAGAACTTCCCTCTTTTGATCCTTTTACACGACGAGAAAAATTTTTTGCTGAACTCAAATATCTCAACTAAATACGCAGGCAGCAATTTGCGAGAGATGAACAGAGAAAGATGAAAGAAATGGAGGAGAAGCAACGTTTGGAAATGGAAAAAGAGCAACGAGAAAAGTTAGAAGAACGAAAGCTGGAACAACAGCGCATTGAGTAATATCATATCATATTTTGTAGGATGGTTAAGTGTTGTTTTGTTTAAAAAATTTTGGAGGAAGAACTGGATTCGAATCCCATCTAAAATGTGAAAATTCTTGAAGGCGAGCGAGACTAGAAGAAGGAAGGAGACAGGCAGAAGAAGAATACCGTCGACGCCAGGAAGTGCTGAAGGCTCAAAATGAATGCGACGAGAAGATTAGATGTCAGCGGTGAATATTCTGACGAAAATACTGTGAATTAATGAACTTTATCGATGGGTTTACAGTTTAAATTTAAAAAAAAAAAAAAAAAAAAAAAAAAACAAGAAGAGCATAGTTATTTTAGCTTTTTCTTACAAAGTTGCAAATTTTAATTTAGAAATGAAGAACTGAAACGAGAAGAACTCGATTGTGAAATTGCAAGAAGGCTGGCACAGGAAGATTCTACAGTCCAAATGGTGGAAAATAGTACCTAGTAAGATCACGGATTTTTAATAAGAAAGTTTAATAAATTATTGAATGCCAATAAGACTATACATAAAAATTAACCGAAAATTAATTTCCTAATATTATAATTAAAGTTTGGATTGGCAGAACAGTCCAGTGATAGCGTAACATTAGTTCTAGGATGAGAATAAACTAAATGCAGTAGTCGAGTGAATTTAGTATGACCAAAGAATAGTTTTTCTATATCAACGCAAAGGCAAAGATAAATTTTGGATCGCTTTTTTACTTAAAAAAATCCTTGTGGAATTTCATTATATCGAACTTAGTTCAAAATGACAAAATTTGGATGCGTACTGGATGCACTGGTAATAGACGGTAGTTGGGTGGCTTCAAGAGCAAAGGTGCAGTGGAAGGGGTGAACTGACCTGAAGTAGTAAAGATTTCTTAGTTAAAATGCTCCCTTCTTACTGAAGTTATTTTTAGCAAGAATGAAAAAAAGAATGGTACCTGTAAGTATAATCTAACGAAATATAAATACGTTGAACTTCGTGATATCATCAATACTTCAACTGGTACTTATTTCATCATTTAAATTCATAACTCTAGAACAAGAAGAAAATTAAAACTTTCACTCTTTATGATAGTATCCTCTGAAAATATAAGCATCTTCAGAAGTTTGCTTTTATCCATTCACTAATTAGGTTAGGCGATAAAGCATTTGAACATATATTATCTCTCCATTTTTTATATTTTATGTGTTATTCGTATAATCAATTGCCATTTCAATATAGAATTAATAGTCTTTTTATTCCACTACATTGACAAAGAGAAGAACTGTATAAACGATTAATTTCAACTGTACAGTGAGCGGTTTTCAGATACGGATTTATTGCTTGCCTGTAAAGAAGAATTCCACAGGCGTCTGCAAATTTACCAACAGTGGAAGGATCTAAATCAGAACAACAGTGGGGAACGGCAGACAAACCGTGTGCCGATGGCAATACTTGCTGCGAGTAAGTCGATCTTAACAACTTTTACTAACTCTCCTTTGCTTAATCAAAATATCGTTCCTTCTTAAATCTCATATTTTTAAAAATAATTTTTTTTGAGATATTAATTCAGGTCGCGTAAAAGCTAGAACAAAATTCCTAGTAGGCTACACTTGTCCCGCTTCGGTTTCTTAAAAATTAACTCAGTTTGTGTTAGCGTTCCTTTTTTTCTCAGTAATCTGATTAACTTAATATTAAATATTTTGTTGGATGGCTTATACATACATATATACTAAAATCTACACTAAAATATTTTTTGTTTTAGGTCGTCAGAGTTTTTTGCCGAATTTTTCGCAGAATAATGCTACTATTCAGCGATATTTTAAGGTACCATTCGCGAAACCTGCTGGTGGACATGAGAATATACGCGGTATGTTTTAAGGTCATGTCTTGCCTGGAAGTTTTTTATTTGAATTTCAATATGTGTGCCCAAAATGAGCAGTTTTATGAAATTGAGCGTCTATTCAACAACCACGAAATAGTTCGTTTAGAAGTGCTATATATAAATATCCAACCATAAGAGAGTAATAGCAGAGGTTCAGGATCACTAAACTGTACTGGAAATAAAATTTTAAGAATTTGCTTGTCTTTTCAGATATGTCAGAAGTAACAGCATCATATGGCATGTGGTATGCACACTTCGATGGTCAGTGGATTTCCCGCCAGATGGAATTACATCCCAACAAGAAACCTGTACTGCTAACCGCTGGTATGATACTAGCATCCTACGTATCAAGGCACATATGCAGAAGAAAAATAACTTACGAATGACGTAGTCACCGGAAATAATGGAATCATTTAAAGAGAAATCTAGAAGTTATTTTAAATACCCACTTAGAGGTAATCCCCATTGCCCATCAAAAACTTTTAGTGCTGTCCTTGGAAGAATTTTCGAACACCAACGGTCTAAATCATTCGATAATCTGTTGACGACCGCTAAAAAACAGTGAATTCATTTCATTCAGGTCGCGATGATATGGAAATGTGTGAGCTATCTCTTGAGGCAACACAATTAACCAGGAAAAAAGGTGCCGAGATAACAGCTATCGAATTTGAAACGCTGTGGAATCAGTGCGGTGGACCAGAGCATCATATGCATTCCAAACGTGAAAGAAACTAATATTTCATGACTAACGAACTGAAAGAATTGCTAAGATTTCCCCAAACTAAGCTGAAACCAAATGTAAAGAAACATGGGCTTCCAAACCAACCTGATTGCGTCCCCAAATTTATACTTCAAAATATCCTTGAGATACGTTCATATCCCAGCACAATCTCATTTTACTACTCTTCATGATAAAGATGAGCTGAGTTCCATAGATTTGTTTCATATAAATCGATTTGATTGGTCATTAACGTGGCTTGCCCGGTTATTGCAGTTTTTGAAGTTGTGGTCTGACGGTTTGTCGATTCTGCTCGCAGGTCGAGATAACTATCCTGGATCAATATCTTCCGAACAGATTATGCGATTCATTACAACAGAGCATTACTAATTAGGTGTATTTGTTTCGTCAATACAGGAGGAGTTAGTGGCTTTCAAATCATAATAGGTGTCTACCTTCACTTCCTCTTTCTCTTTATTCTCCATTTTTATTATTTTATTGTAATTTGCTTATGACCGCCTTCTGCCTTGACTTTTCCTTTTTTCCTTGACTTACTACACCATCTATTCCATCAAAGACGATGACTAGGTATTGCAGTAACTAGTTTTTTTTTTTTTTT
>PQVD01000471.1:37107-47747 GCA_003012265.1 Setaria equina | reverse complement strand
AAAAAAAAAAAAAAAAGCACACTAAATAGAAAACGTCACCATGTGTCAGTCTTAACAATAACAACCGTTTGTACATAAGGATGTGGAAAAGGTCTAATTTTTATCTATAGTATTTAGCCGTGCAATCAGCTGACGTATGCGCTTTCTTTCTTCATCTGCCTCTGCACCTAAGTTAATTTCATATTCCTCCAGAACCTGAAATGCTACGTGCACTGCATCATTAAATACCTAGAAATATTTTTGTGTAATCATTATTTTGAAAATTTATAACTCACTATAAAAATCATTAATGGGAGGTTACAGACATAAATAAAGGAGAACAAGATTTCAAACGGAAAAAATTGGTGTATAGCCTCAATCAATACTGCTCTGATTTTTGTCAACTTAAGAGAAGTAAATAAGCACCACAAATAAAATAGGACTCGAAATAATCATAAGAAAACATGAAGCAAATAAGATTGAACAAGCAGTAAAAATGTTAATGAACCAACCGGTACAAGATGTTTGCTTAGCTTTCCATTCCCAGTGCGCATTTGAAACAACTTTACAGCTCGACTACGGCAACCAGGCGATGCGTTTGCGCAAACATCGGCAAGAATTAAAATGATTCGCTGCAACGTGTACAAACCAGCATCTAACTTATCCACGTACAACTGTTCAATTTCATCATCAGACAGTTTGCTCTTTTGTGCCAGATTAGCCTGACGAGCATCAAATCGGTCAACACGTTCCCTGAATATATACCTAATCAAGACAAAGGTTTTAAATATTTTTAAGATGTCCTGAGTTAGAATGCAAAAATATATTTCTAGTTAACATGCAGAGATTAAAACTTCAAAAATTTCCACTAACAATAAAAAGGGGAATTGGAAACAAAAACAAAATACCTCAAGCATAGCTATCTGAATTCAGGAAATGATAAAGAGCTTCCTTTCTGTTTCTCTCTTACGTTGTTCAGTTCCAAAAATTCTTTGAAATATTTCTTTTCAGTATAAAGAGATTGAGTTAAATGGAAATGTGAAAAAATTATAGAGATTTAAGCCGACTCCGAAGCAAAACTCACTGATATTTTAAAACAAGTTCAACTGCACGATCAACTTTTTCAAATTCATGTTCGTTAAATTTCAAAAAAATCCGACTGCGTCCTTCTTCATTACAAGACCTTAACAGAGATGCCAGAACCTGCAAAATTTTATCATATGAAATATTTCGAACGATATATTTCGTTCAGTTTGGATCATAAAAATACAAAGGAATTTACCGAACAAACATGCTCTTCATGTTCATCTGGTGTCGAATCTTTCCTTTTCTGCTTCGAAGGAGTCCTCATAAATAACGGAAAAATTGTTCGCAAACCTATAAAAGTTTTGGAGTAAATATAAATAAGGGGAACAACAAAGATTCAAGAGGCGATCAACATTATCATTAGTAGGTATCAAAGGTTTACCGAGAATATCGATGAACTTTGCACAATTCGATTTCCCTTCTGCACCATTCGTAGCATAATCCAACACTTTTAGTGCACTTTCACGGGACTGCTTACGTTCTCTAAAACACTTGGAAGCCTTCAAGGGTTAAGTAAAAAATTAACAACAGAAAATGAGGTGATTTTTCGCAAGATATAAAAACCTAATAAAAGTACTAAATATCACAGATCAGAATGTAGTTACCTTAACATAAGATTCATTAATTGAAGACCTTCGCCATCCAGAAATTTCTGCCTGTTCGGTGCATACATCAGTGCAGCACACACAGCATTAAATAAGTTTTCCATATGTTCTCTTTCATCTGCGCTCCCAGGATCATGACGTTTGTAAGTAGCCAGAGCCTAAACTAAATTTAATTGTATCGGAAATTGAGCACAAATCCTTCAGCCTAAAATCGACTCGATCGAACAGTGAAATATACTTATTTCTTTTTCTAAACTCACAATATAGGAAATGCCAATAAACTGTCTTATCTGTGGAAACAACACTGTAACAAAAATTTACACGAAGCAGCAAATCGAAACCATCAACTTTTTCCGTTAGTCGTTTTCTAGCTAATTCGGTTGACTGCAGGAGCAAGGAAAGTAATTCACTAGCGAACATCTTATTGGCATCCAAAACACCTCGCTGAGTGCCGCGACGTAGAAGCCAAGCGAACAAACCCTGTTCAACACAAATATCAGCAAAGGTTGGACGGAAGTCGAGCACCTAAAAATACGGAAAATTTAAGTTTTTTTCAAAGAGGATTAATTAAGGTTACCAGATCATTCAACTTTCCAAAATCACTATATTTCATTCACGATCATTACAACTTTACAAACTTGAGGATGTCAAGCATCAAATTTTCCTAATGAGTTATAAGCTACTTCAGAATTAAACAAAATAACTACTATTTTATGACAAAATTGAAACAGATAAATGTATGTTGATCAAAAGTAGTCAAGTTTTAAAAATCTACATTTTCTATGACTGATAATGCATTATGGATTGCATCGGCTTCATCCTTTATAGTTTCATCCAAACGTTCAATACTTTGCTGCACCAATGTCTCAATCAGCTGATCCGCAACCAAAACATCAATTAGTTTCCCTGCGCCGCCCTCACTTTCATGTAGTGTATCAACATCCGTTAATTCCTTCAGACAATAAAAAACGCAAAGTTTTTTAACTATTCAAGAAATTTCTTGTTGCCTAAAGTCCTCGAAATGTTTAGTGATCTTTAACAATAAAGAAAACGACACTAACAAAAATTTCTCGACGAGAAGTGTTTAATTTTTCAAATCATAAGCTCAATCTTTACTAATCCGGCATCATACTAGACTTTAATTTATTGACCCCAGTTAGCAAATTCTGTATTTTTCCTATATCAATTTAAAGGAACCTGTAAAAGATTGATGACAGCGGCAATAATATCAGAATTTTCGTGAGCTAATAACTGCAAAAGAGTTGTTGTAGCGCCATGATCAACAAGTAATTCATATAAATCGGGTTGCGTTGCTAAAGCATGCATTTCCTAAAATAGAGATGATATTCAGTAGACATTACAGAAATACGAAAGTTCTAAAAACGAATAAAAACCTGGACTGCTTCATTTAATTCAACTTCGCTTTCCATGAATTTCGACGGTTCATCGCCATATTTGATGCGCATCTCCCGATTTTTAAGACATCGTTTTTCCAGCTGAAAAAAAAAATTGAAGAAATTTGTAATCAAGAAAAATGACGTCTATGATGATAAAAACTAGATTTAAGGAAGAGCATGGGAACAGTGTAATGAAATAGAAATCCGACCTGCATAACAATTCGTTTAACAGCTGCTTCATCAACAACTATTGCTTGTGACTCATCCCGTTCCAGTGCAGCCAGTATATCTTCTGGAGTAGTGGTTGCTGTAGATATGTTTGCAATGTCAACACGAGGCCGTTTCGATGGAACCTTAAACGACACACTATTTTTACTAGCCACAATATACTGTCAGAGATATTATAGCTCAACAAATATTTAAGATACTTTGAAAAGAAGATAAAAACTTCCAAAACATAAAAATAAAAAGACCATCACCTCTGCTGAGGCTCGCAGGATCTCCGTTACATCGATGGAGGACATCTTACTGCAAAACAAATATTTTTTTTAGCCTTAATAATTTTCCTGAATAACTAAAGAACTATCTCCGCAGGGAAAACCAAGCATTACTGAACTTCATTTTACTCTTAAAAAAACATTTCAAACACTGACTCATATCTCAAACAGAAAATTGCTCCCCAAAGTTTATCGCCTCAACTGTTTATTCTCGATGTCAATAGTCCCTTCAGACGAATGGCTTGGAATCATTTCAAACCATAACAATGGCGGTAATTCACCCAGCAATAAAAGCCTGACAAAACAGAAAACCGTATCATTTACTTAATATCACAATTATAACAATGATTTTGAAGAAAGCAGTAAATCATATCACAATAAGAGATCAAAAATGATGCACGAATTTTTAGGTACCAATTAAATCAGTAATAGTTCGACATTCTGCGCCTCTCTGACAAAAAATAAAGTCGTAATTACTTATGATAGAAAGACATACACTGAAAGCAGGCAAATTTATGACTACAGATACAATAGATGTTTTCTTTAAAAACTTTATCCGATCTTTAAAGGCAACTGCAATGGAAACCATTAAACTCGCATTAAGCGGTAGTGAATTTAAATAAAATTATTATGCTCGACTGATAACTACTGCTTATCACGAGTTTAGAATTTCTGGTGATAAACAGAAGATTCAGATAAAACTATTACGTTCAATAAATGACAATGAAATATCAGGAAACCACGCTTAACATTTCACCAACTAAGCGGCTAACTTTTACAAAGTACTGCTCATCACCAGTGATATTCCATTTTGTTTCTGAAAGTAAATTCAATAATTCTAGCCGTTTATTTCTTTCCACTTCAATGTTGCTATCACATTCAGAGGCTAAGCATTCATAAAGTTGCTCTGCTGCATTACGGCGCATTACGGGATAGCGCGATCGCAAAGTGCGAATAACCTGCAACATGAATAGATTCATTCCAGAACAATTCAGAGTTAGTAATACAAAAGATGGCGGCATTAACAAAATGAAGATATTCGTAAAATATTAAAAGAAATCCATTGAGTAAGTTGAAATTTTACGGAAAAAGTTATCTAACCTTGAAAATAATAGATAAACTTACCAATGAAGCAGATTTCTGCCATATTTGACTCGATGAACTAAAATGCAAAAAATGGCATAGTACTGAAATGCACATCCTTACTTTCTGTGCACTTCCTTTAACTGTTGCTTCCTGCAAAATTAACTTCTCATCCTTTAGTATATGAATTTTGCTCAACATGCCACTGCAAAATACAAGGGAAATCTCATGTGGTCACAGAAGTTGGTGTAATTTCTATTTAACATTCTGGATTAGCAATTTTTTTTTTTTACTTAGTAGATTAATCCATTAGGACCCCAACCTATTAAGTAAACGAGTTCAAAAACACTGCACGAAATATTAGCAAAACAGCTCCATATAAATAATATGAGCACCATGAAATGAACGAATATAATGCTAAGGTGACACGGAAAAAGTGAAGCTAAGCAAAGATTAAATACATCTTAACAATTCATAAAAGTACAAAACAAGTACATACAATAGCAACACGATCCACAATTTTCCGAAGTGATGGCGAAGAATCTGGATCCACTTCAAAACATCCCAGAAGTTGTGCTGATAAAATCTGTTCCAGTGTGCGAAGCAGAGGCTGGATTACACGTAAGACGCCAGCATTATTAATTAAAATTGACGCAAAACACTGTAGATAAGTTTCTAAGTCCTGCAAAATTTGGAAGTTTATCAATTTCTTAATAACTAATTATCTATCCAACTAACAGTTTTTAATCTACAACTTTCCATTTTCAACTAACTTGTCGAGACTCGCGAATATCAGCAATCACAGAAAGTAAAGCATCGGAAGCGCCTCGCATTGTAGATTCTGTAATACCACCTAAATTTGGAAAAATTAGAATGGAACTTTATGAAAATTTCTGAAACATAAGAACATAACAACTGTAGCATTGAATCTGACTTAATAATGTACCAGCAGATATAACAAATCCACTTAAGGCAAAGTATCTATAGCAAGAACTCTTCAACAGCAAAGATAATCGTCTGAAGCATGACGACAATCTCCAATCCAGATTCGAACCATTATCCAAATAAATTTCTCGCAAAATTTGTTCATCCTGAATTCCTTTTAGCCCTGACTGCAGTATCTTCTTCATGACTAAAGCGGCACACTGAAAATAAAAATTAGTTGAGGCAAGCAGAAGTCATTTTAGATCAACCAATAGATTATGAATCCCTATATAAATAGTGATGAATTTTAATCCGAAATACCGATACACACTTTTAAAATATGTTGCAGATTGTAAGAGAATTACCTCACGAGTTGCATCAATTTTTTCAACAGACTGTTGAATTATTTTACAGACTGCTTCCGATATGCGACTACTATTCTTCGAGCAATTTTGTATCAAAGGCAAAATAACAGCAAGTGCTTTCATTGCTTCCTCACGCAAAACTCGTCCGACATCACCTCTTTTGTCCATTGTATAGTCGTCCAAAGAATTAATGAGGCTAAAGTATATTTCCCTTATGACAAAACTCTTTTTTCTCGTATATTAAGTGTACAGTTAAATGAAGCTTTCATTGTCTAACAGTTCTCTAATAGTAAAAAAATTCCATTATTTTGAAAGTTATTAAGAGAAGGAAAAATAGGAAAAGGGAACGAGAGAAAAAAAAGAATACACAAATGAATCTTTAAAAACATATAACATATAAGTAATAAAAATATAAATAAATAATAACACAAGATATAAATCTTACAGCAGAAAAATGTAAAAGTGAAAATTTCTAAAACAAAAAGTATGATGACTAACCAGTCAAGAAGTTCAGCAGTGTCACCCAACGAATCAATGCCAACTGATTCAACAATACGTGTGATAGCTTCGACACAAGAGCGGCGTCCATAAGCCCAGGTTGCATCTAATCCACTACGCCTGGAAAAAGTATGTAATACACTAACCTTAATATCATAATTTAATAATGGAATTCTATAGTGCAGTCAAGTACAGCAGCAAACCTATGATGTGACTGTGCTTACCCATTAACTATGAATATCAGTGTACGAATTATTTCAGCAGCAATAGAATCAGAAGAAGTCGAGAACAACAATATTTCATTTGGAATGACGCTTAGAAGAGCTGCAATTCCTTCCCTATCTGATTCCACTTTCGCAGCTACCACCTGCAAAACTAACATTGTTTTACTATTATTTTTTAAGTTCCACAGATGAATGAGATTATTTAAGCTCATACCTAAAGATACTCATATTTTTATAATTAATACTGAAAAGCTTATTTCTACAATAAAACAAGCAATCGCCCACTGCTAAAGTATTGTTCCCTAAAAGAGTTAACATAATATTTCAAGCTCAATTACTTAAACTGTTGAAGCACCATTACAAGTCAACAATAAAACCTTCAATAAACAGCAGACCTGCGGCAAATAAACTTGACGAATACGAAGCATTAGAAAATCGGCATCTGAGTTATCAGTATAAAGTCTGAAGAAGACTATTCCTGCTTGGCATGCTCCTTTCCTGATATCTTTATTTTCATCACAAAAATTCAGCTCCAAACAACAAAGCCAATCTTCAGTCTCAAATAAAAAATGAATAAATAAATAAAAAGCATCTTTTTTTTTTTCCTTGGTAAAAGTTGGTGTTAGCAGCTGCATTAACCATGAATGCCACGTAACAGATTACCCTGAGACGCTATTCCCGGACCATTTCTTCCATCCCATTACATTGCATTATCTTAATAAACATTGGTGGCTGTTCCTTTTAAAGAAATACTATCGATAATGCAAAATCAAAACAAAGTAAATAGCCCATCTAATAAAATTAACTTGAAAATAGGTACCTTTATCATTTCTCTCGGTATCACGGATGATAACGACCTGATAAAAAAGTTTATAGCTCGTCGCATTAATGTAGAACCCAATGAACGGGTTCTTTTCTTGCATAGAGGATAGACCTTATTGGGTATATGTGTAACATTTTCGTACAGTTTTTTGTCGAGCAACGTTCCGCATCTTTTCAAACCCGATAAAGTAGCTGCTAGAGCAACAATACCACCTTGTCGCATAATCAGTGATTCTTTATTGACCAACGCCAGCAATCTCCCAAGGACCTGAAAATAGTTCCTTTTTAAATTCTTTTGAAGATAAACAAAAAGGGAAACAAAAATACTAATATATAAAAATTTTGCAATACCTGAGCGGAAACAAAACACGGGTTTAAAGCGCAAAGCCGATGAAGTGCTTCAGCAGCTAAGAATCGAATTTCTTCATCCCAGTGAATTATCTACAAAAAATAAAAAAAAAAATAAAGTCAAGAATGAGAAATTTCAGTAATGCAGAAAAAACAAAAGCCCGTAGAGAAAAATATTCAAAGAGAGTTTTTTAAATCACCATCTTTCCAAGGCCCAGTAATTTCTTCTCCAACAATTATCCAGTACATTACTTATCCATCTTGTATTTTCTTCTTCTTTTTGTAACTAATTAACAAATAAAACCTTGAAAGAAGTGAGATGTTCGATAATTGGCTGAGTATACATTGAATATTTTGCTATCTGATATGAGACCTCTAAATAACACCTGCTTCGATGTCCAACAGCAAAATAATCGATTTTGGTAAGCACATCGATACCATTTGGAAATGTGCCCTGTCGACCAACATTCTCTTGAAATGCTGCACTAGCAGCTCTAAAAATTCCATGCTTATAAAGTTATAGAAAAAGATATTTTTTTTCTAGACAAACTTAATTAATATTAAAGTACAACATATTATAGAACTACAGATCATATGCTTTACTTTTAATTAAGAATAGTTTCATCTCAATTCATGTATTTGTTCAATGTATTCATAAGAAGCGTGTCTAACTGCCAAATTCACAACAGCATGAATAAATCAGTTACCGTCTCACATTAATTTCCCGATCAAATAAGGCCACGCAAACAAGACAAGCCGCAATCTGTTCAACGTGTTTTTTTAAATCTGCTGGACGAAAAGCACGAGCCAATGACCAACATATATAACAAGCTGCATCTCTCACACTTGCTCCTAAGGCATGGTGTCCCTGTGGTTCTTCAAATATTAAAGCCTGCAATAATTGAAATTGAAAGATGATAATCGTAGAAAAAAAAAAGAATTAAGCAAGAAATATTTGAATTCATTTCATCATCCATATACATATCAGAACATTAACTACAGTGGGGAAAAGTAATAAATAATGTCAAGAAACATGTGTTTATAAATAGCTAACATTCAAAAGGATTTCTGCAATGTCTGGAAGTCTTTCGAGAGGTAAGAAACCGCGCCTTGCGAGTTCTGCAATCGCTAAACAACCGCCATGCCACGCTGCATTACCAGAGTGTGAATTAAAATTAAATTTAATGATATTGCAAAGTACATCATTTGCAAGATATTTCGGCAAACGTGATACGATCCGTCCAATTCCTTTCGCACCGGCCCAACGTATATCAGTATCACGATCACGCATTGCTTCTAGAATTGTATTTAGAACCACTTCCAGCTATAAATAAGGACATTAATTAATAATTTATATACCCTTGATTACATTAATTTAATCAAGTTCCAAGCCTTTTCAATCTCTGTAGCTAGATTCCTTAGAAAAAAGCCTTACTTTGTGCACTACAGTATATTCCTTACAAAAATATAAAATTACATAAAAATTGCACGTAAAAACATAAACTTAAATATTTATCATGAAAAACGTACTTCCATCTTGTTATACCTCTACTTTACAAAAATTTTATAGAGAATTTTCTGAAATTGAAAGCAAGATAATTCTTCAGAGATACTAACCTCGGCATATGGGATTTCGTAAACTTCATCTGCATAATCCTCTACTTTTAAGGCACTAAAATCTTGACTTTTTATGAAACCATGACTTTCAATGTTCAGAGAGTAGTTCTGAAGGTCGTAGCGCCATTTTGCGATCTAAATCTCAAGAACTGAACAATCTATTGCAATAAAATGCAATAAAGAAAATATTTAAGGTATGGAAAACTTGCCTTTGGTTTCAAAAAAACCATTCCCAATCTTTGGACAACTTTGACCGTTAATTTCTTCACAATGAAATCTGAGTTTTCGAGATTCCCTAGTCGATGCATCGCTTTTAACACTTTATTTGCAATAGTCAGTAAGTCCCCACGATTTCCCTAGAGAAAAAAAGCGAAACTACATGCATTACCAAACCAAAATCTTTATGTGAAAGTTTACAAATGCATTTCCTTGCATAAATACAAAAATATCACATTTCCTTTAATAATAAAATCTTTCGCTTGGCTGTTTAATTCTGTTGTTATTAAATCAACTGATGAAAACAAACAGCAGTTATAGTTCACCTTTTTAAGAATTGCAGCGAGCAAACGAAGACTACCAACGAGTTCACTGTTAATAGACCATTTACCTTCGCAGTTTTCAACCGCCGAAATGCATGGATCTACCAATTTCTTTAAATACTTCTTACGCGCATCTTCACGTGATCCCACCAAAGAAAGTAACAAAGCTGCAGCATGCTGTAAAATTTTCGTTCAACGTTCAATCGATTATGAAAAAATTTTTGACAGCTCAAAATGCAACGAAGAAAGATAACAAACCGCATTAGTTCCCAGCAATAAACATTAAAAAACTGAAATTAATGGTTTTCTAAAAATTCTGAGCATACCTGACACCTGTCAGTATTCATATACAGATAGGGTAGTGAGACGGAGATTACTCTTTCCAACACATTGCGACCATTTCCAGTTTCAAACTTATTCAGATCAAAAGGATTCTTACATAAGATCACCATCCAAAGTAGGAGTATATACCGAGAATCCATATCATCTGTGGAATCAGCATATCGTTCCAGTGACAGAAGCACCTTTTCGAAGTACTTCATCTTGAATAACACAAGGATATTACAGGATAATATCTGTTCAAAAATTGATCGAATTTTGTATTTCAAGGTTTTCATTTTCAAAAAACTAGCAGTTACATTAAACAAAAAAAAAAA
>PQVD01000471.1:0-37061 GCA_003012265.1 Setaria equina | reverse complement strand
AACTTTTAACTGATATAAACTTACTTCGTGAGGAAGCATTGAAAGAAACACCTTGTATCCTCTGACTTTCGATACATGCGCAAGCAGTTCAAATGCCACGTTTGATATCTCATCAAATCTTCAACAATGTAACATCGAAATAAACATTTGTAATGCATAAGATTTTACCCGAATAAACACAAAATGATGTATTCTTCAATACGCATAAAAATATTTAAGAGTCCCTATAATGTAAAAGAATCTTACTTTGTCTGTTCACTTTCAAGCAACTTTATATATCCCAACAATTTGTTTATCATGCTTTCCATAAAAGGGTCAAGCAGACTAGGCTGCTCCTGGTATAAATCAAGCAGATACCGGAACCTGCAGAAAAAATCACATAACTTTAAGAAACACAAAAAACCAGATAGGAGATTCTATTAATTCAGGAAATATAATTCCCCTACAGATTCGCACAAAAAACATGACGTGATCACCATTATGACTCATCTTCCAGAAAAAATCCAAAAAATAACCAGGCTAAATGGCTAAATGTGCTGGAAATGATCAAAGCAAATTCCAGTCATAAACAATTGAAGACTATCAATCAAATATCAATAAAGGCATGTTTTTATATTAGAAATATATTACAGTTGCTATATTAGTGAGTGGAAAACTATCCAATGGAACAGCGGTACAACTTCCTCTAAAATATATGAGTGCAATGTTTCATAAATGCATTCATAATCAAGAGAAGTGATGAGTTTCGGGACTTCAAATATAGATTAAACCGTAAGCCGAAAATGACGAAATGCTGATCTGATCTGAAGTGACCTTTCAAATCGGTTTTCTTTATCACGCTGACTGGTTGCAAATGAAGGTACGACATCGATAATAGAGACTATTTCTTGCCTATGCATTTCAGCAAATGATTTTTGTGACTGTAAAACAGCATCCTGCATCAATGAATCAACAAGAGGCAAACCGGGCACTACGTCCAGTAGTACCTTCTCCCGCATCCTGAAACTACTTATATGCGATTAATTCTAAACAGTTCGAACTTACCCAGGTGATAAATGACAATATTCAAATACTTTTACTGTCCACACCTCCTTTTACTCATTCTTTATCGACTTGATGAGAAATTAATTTAATGGAAAATGGATAGCTAGGTTACTAATATAATGAAATACAAGCCCACTGGCCAACGAATTACTAGCCTATCAGCCAAAGAACAAAGGAATGGACTACCAAGGAATAATCAGCTAACTACTACAGAAAGAATGTTCTCCTTCCGGACTGCACATCTTCAGATCACCTAACCCTCTTCTAACAATCTGACTAAAGCAGTCCTCCCTGGTCCGTACTTTTCTTGTTAGTCACTTTGATGGAGCTCAGTGAATAGACAAACGTCTCACTCACTGTTGCCGTCGAAAACGATATTAACATAGTGCATAGGAGAAAGGGTAGAAAAGTTTCTTGCCTTCAGTTACTTTGGCTGAAGCGAAAAGGAGCTGGGCTCACCGTGTGCGGTAAAGCTTTTCGAGTCTCTTCTGTCTAATTTCCTCAAGTTTAAGGTGCAATTGAATAAAGATGCTAACAGGAACGCCATTACTACTATCGTGATTGATTGTATTTGCCTCACTCAGCCTGCAATTGAGATGTCACAAACTTACCAAATAATGGATTGGACTGCTCCTAATCCCGAGAGGTCTTGACCACAACAAATAGCTTCGGGTTTAAGTTAAACTGAATGCTTAAATACTTGGTTACTGGTCATTGCTTACTTTGAAACAGGCGACGAAGAGAGACAAAAGGTAAATGTAAGATGTTTATCATACTTTACATCAATTCATCAATGTCTCAAATGTCAGTCCGAATCCACGTAATTACAGTTGGTAATCCTTTAAAAAAATTCACACATTCAATTCACTACTTCTCAAGAATGCCTATTCTTTTTTATCGTGAGTTCTTACACAGCGGTTTTTCAAAACTGGATGTAACAGGTGAACGACTGATGATCAGGCTGAGGGATGGAGTGATATGCAGCGCTTCTGTAAAGCATTTTTTCTGACTTCATTGATGTCGAATTTCGCTTCAGTTTCGGATGATTAATATTTATTAAAATATTACCAAAAGTAACAATAATTGCGTCCTACTGTGATCACTGCAGTGACAATCTTAATGGTGTAAACACTTTACTGCTACCAAAATTCAGCGGATTTGATTCTGCCGTGCTAGTGCTGGATTGAATTGTGAATTATATTTCGAAACATTTCTCTGTATTACTTCTTCATTGCTTTCTAAGGGGACTAGCAAATTTTTTAAACGCTTCCGTTCTTTTTCCTCTCGATCCAAGCGTTCTTGTCGCAGCTTTTCTAACTTCTCTTCTTTTGAAATTCTTTCCAAATCCGGCGACTCTTCTGCATTTGACCATGCTTCCAAAGAACTGCAGTGACGTTTGCTTTTCTTGCTTTTCTTTCTATGTTTCTTGTGAAGAGATTCGTTACCCTTATATTTCTTTGTGTGCTTTTTTTTTTTACTATATGCATTATCAATGAGTTTATGGGACATTTTAACAAGGGATGATTGTTCTTTCGATTTTGTGAACTTGTCGTCATTTTTTTTCACTGGAATTTTTTCATACCACGGCTTTTCCTGAAAATTCTGAATAAAAAAACTCAAAATATATACATCCAAGATAGTAGGAATAAATGTCGGAACTTTTTTGCGAGGAATAATTTGTCGATCACAAGTTTAAAAGACAAACCTTTGTAAATTCATTAGAGCCCTGTCCGAGATACTGTAATATGCCAATTTTTTTTTCATAGTCTTCTTGTTCCTTCTTCTTCTCTAGTTCATACTCTCGATTTCCTACGCCAAGATTCTTTCGATGTTCTGTCTCCAGGCCAAGAAAAAGATTGACATGCCCGGAAGAGCTGATAAACTGCGCGTTACTGTCTTCAACTTCACTTTTCCTACAGTCAAATGGTATCTCCATTCGTTCTGCATTTTGCCGAAGTAAATTTACCTAGAATGTTCAGCTGTTCAGTTACATTTTCTGTATTCATCGATAGAAATATGAGGTGAAGAGTCGAAAAAATGCAGAAATTAATGAAATTATTCGTAACTTTCCCTACCCCAAAATTAACGGTGTCTATCCGATGATGAGGTGATAGCTGTCATCGTTTATGGATATCTCTTAAACTGTTATCATAATTTCGCATACCATCATCCCTGACCTGTATAATAAGTTTCCTAGGCATCTCGAACCCCGAACTTTGTCAGAACCTTTCTATTGCAGAAGAAGAAACCTTATATTCCTGCTCGGCAAAGCGAGCTCTTTCCATCACTCGCAGCTCTTCATCTTTAGCTTTTTTTTGATCGCGACGAACTCGTGCAACATTTTCCTTTGTTCGCACATGCCACTTTTTCTTAGGTAATATATTCATCTTCTACAAGGAATTTTCCGTAAATTAAAATCAAAGATTTGGATTAATTCGATGTGATTCGCGCAAGGTAACCTTTTCATTACGGACAACTCGAAAAATACATCGCTTCCAATCCATGGAAAATTATAAGCAATAAGAACCACTAGTTTTTTTTTCCTATTTCTTTGGATGCAGAAATCACAGGCAAAAACGACAAAGCCCATTTAACATGTAAAAAGATTCTTTGCATTTCATCAATTACGATGCTCTGCAAGTAAACGCAAAAAACGTAGATTCTTAACTTATCGATGAATCCCTCATGAGGTTTGAATTACATTTTATTAAAATTCACTGACGTGAATCTTAAAACAGTACTGCAAGCTAAAATATAATAAACATATGCAGTCATTTGACATAAAAAAAAAGAATCAAAAAACACCGATATGTACTTTTTGCAAAACAATTTCTCAGAAACAGAGGCAATACCATTGTTTGATTTGAAATGCTACTGTAGAAACAAATTCATCATTCCCAGCTTACAGTAGGAAAAAATATATGCTGAAAATATTCCCAGACATGAAATATAATTGCTCATCAAATAAGGCTTCATGTAGACATAGTGAACATAATGGACGGTAAAGAAAAAAATAAAAATTGCCTCATTCTATTGTTAAAATCCTATAATTATGATATATTAATTTTTTGCTAGAGGAAAGTAAAAGTGATCTCGTTTAATGGATCCTCAAGATTTTCAGTCGAAACCGTCAAGAAGCTTCCAAAATCTGATTATTGTCCTTATAAAAACACAACACTTTAATACAAATGAGTATTTATAAAATCATTTAAAAACATCTGATACAAAATATTTTTTGATGATTATATATATATATATATATATATAAAAGACGATCTAGAACTTATCACAGAAAATAACACAACTGCAAGAAAATATAAAAAAATCACAATAACGAGTAAAATAGAACTTAAAATTCTTATAAGTTCGTTTTGAAATAGAAAAAAATCTGAATGACTCTAAAAATAATTTAAAAACAAAAGGATAAAAAAAAAAGCAAAAGATGAACGGATTATATGCAGAACTACGGGAAGCTATCGGATTTATTATCGTAGACAACAAACAACCGATCACACACTCATGAAGCACGAAAAATCTAAAAGTAAAAAAAAGAAGCCAACAAATGGAAACCAGTGATCCGGGCGATAAAAGAATTCTTAGAATTGGAAATTAATGACGAGTTAGAGAATGATAAATGAATACAATATCTTTCAAGAACTCACTAAAACAGCGATCATGAATTCAAAGAAAGAGCAAATGTTTGAGAAATCGAGAGAGATGGTGATGGAATTTGCAACTGCTGTCTCGTTTCTTCGAATACTTTTTCACGATGCTGCAACGGTCGCGCACAATCCTGTTGGGATAAACGATATGCTCGTGATGCGTTCACAACGGTATCACGAACTAAGTGTGGTAGCATGCCAATATGAATATGAGCTCCATCGAAAAGAGGTCCAAATTCAAGCGGTCGCTGCATTTCAATTCGAATGCGGAATAGATAAGGTGACATTCGGTAGAGAACGATAAGTACGTCACAAAATCGTGTCGCAATGGTGTCACGACGATATGGGCGATCATTTTCACTCCAAACCACATGTACTTCATCGTTACCCAAATGCTTCAGTTTTTGAGTAATATCGCCTAAAATTTCTTCCAAAAAATAGTTGAAATGTCTTTCATCTCTTACATCGGTGTAATTGACAATGGACTTCATATAACCGCTGACAGCTGTAAAAAAAAAAAAAAAAAGAAAAAAAAATCACATTCTGGCCACTCATCATTAGTCAAAGTGTCAATAGTTCAGGTGTTAGAGTTTCTTGGAAATATAATCTACAATCTTCCACACTCCACCCTTCTCTTGTCAAGACTGAACTTCTGTAATGAAGGCTTAAGGTGGAATTTAACGGAAGAAAAAAATGAGTGTAGGCTCAAAATAAAAGGAAAACAAACCGTCTAGCATAGTGCTCACATGGAAGACAATTTCCGTATCAGCTGATGCATAATACGGAGCAGTTGCACCACTTGGTAGGCCACCATTATACCCGTAATGCTGGGGACCTATTCGTACTTGCCAACCCAAGCGTAAGATAAATTCGTTGAACGCATTTGAACCACAACTATTGGAAAGTACGGAAACCTTGTCCGAAAATATGCCATAATTGGAAGATGCTTTTAATTAATATATATATATATATATAATGTCAATCGGGTCTTAATAATCTTAAGTTTTCAGTTCACAGTCAAACATGTTTCATGTCCATACAAATTAATTTAGTTAATCACGAATGTGATCCGTTTCCAAAAATCCGAGCTGTAATAAGTACACTAATTAGAAAATTTCGGCTTCACCAAGAGCTTACTTCTTGTCCCTTAGCAACATAAATAACAGCTACTTTATGCACTTCTCGCGAACAGGTGTGGTCGAGATGTCGGATATCGCGACCGAAACTGGATGGAATCTGTCGCGTTCCAGGGAACAGTCGTAGATCTGCAGCAAGGCAACGCCACAACATACATTTCTCCTCAGTTAATGTCCGCAATGAATGTTCAGCGATTTTAGGATAATGTCGAGCAGGTAATGAAGTTGTTAAACGTTTATTCTGTTGAATGAAGAAATACATTTCGCTACATTCGACTGGATCTGCTTCCAGCGTTCGTGGTAATTGTGGCAACTTCTGGAAAAAATCTTTTTGAAGGTAGCATCTTTTTTTTCTTTTTTTTTTTTTTATTCGTTATAAGAGAAATAGTTCAGACAATAAATTAGAGAAAACATACCTCAAAAGGATCTTCCGTTCCTCCTCTAATGGTGGTCATTTCTAGCGATACCTTGCTCGGTCGTAGAGCCAATCTCCGCAGCCAATTATTTACGCAGTTCATTTCACGCCTAACCATACGTTCCTGTGTAAAACGCCAGCAGTGTTTCCCAACTGGTGTTCGACTTGTTACACGTAAGTCACTATCCGCATCAATACTGTAAAAAGTATTCAGATATAAATCAATCACTAAACCTAATATTTCCACGTAGAGATACAAAAATTCTATCTTCAGTAAAAGACTGAAACAATTCCACTAGCTATCTACAAAATTAGTAGATAGTAACAAGAAGGAGTACGTAAGTGTCACAGAAAGTTCAAATCGGTATTACGTGGAATATTCTTCTAAAAAAAAACTAATTGAAAGATCAAAATAAAAAAATGGCATAAAATACACAGTATTTTCATGCTGATCCATTAAAGTGAACCTCAGAATAGCTCTTCCTTGATCAAAAAAAATACTTCTCGTTGTCAACAGATCCTGCTGCGGTTTCTCGGTAGTATTTTCCACTGAATTACAACAAGCTAATGTAAATGATGGTAATGGAAACTGCCGATAATATGTAAGCAAGAATCCTTCCAAACAAAGTCTTTTATCGTTTAGCACGCGTTCTAATAACGATCGTCTGAGCTGGCAATCCATTAAACTAGTCGATACGGTTTGCCATAGCATCTCACCAGCTAAGCAGTCTTCCTTCACCTCAAAACAAAGATAAATTTGGTTTTCTGTTTGGAATATACTTCACAGTTAGTAGGAATGGAAAAAATAAATTGAAGCAATTAAAACCAAAAATTTATACAGTTAAGCTCCATAAGGAGCTACAAAAGTAAAAAGAAAAAATGAAGTGTTGTCATATCAATAAAGCTAAGGGAAGTCAAACCTCCATGAGCCGTAATAATTATAATAATTGGGCATTTAATGATTAGTTTTACTGGTTTTAGGTGGGTTTTTGAGGTTTCTTTGATTTTGATAGAATATTTGGGAACAGATGAACACTCATGATATTTCTAAAAAATAAACATACAAAATCGAGTGCTTGCTCCAACATGGCGGCTAATTTATCACGTAAGCCGAGTCGCTTCAGCTGATTCAAATCGGCACAGAACATATGAAGCAAACTTGAAATCTTCAGGGCACAAATACGATTCATCACCTCAATCATCAATTTCGTGTCAGCTCGCTCAATGATTAGCAAAGCCAAAGCATGCAGTGCTAATGAGTAAGACTGTAACGGCACTTCAGTCGAGTTCAGAGTCAACAAATTGAGTAATAGAGTTTCGCCTACGACATGATCCGGTGAAAGAAGTGCAGCCACCTGTAATATTTCCATTTCTCTATTAATGAATATATGATTGCTACAAGAGTGTAATATGGAGCGACGCTTAAAAACCTGTCACCTGATCTAACTAACACTGCTTTCTGCGAAAAAAAAAAAGCAAGATTATGTTAAATGAACTTACAAACAATAATCAACCACATTCAAAATCTACGATGAAACATTTAATGATTAGGACGCTATGCTAGAAGTAAACATAAGCCATGGTAATCAAAGGACTCTGCAGCAGTTACCTGCACACTTCTCGGTGAAAAATTGGATTGTTTGATAAGCTGGGTAAGCGAACTGAGAGCTGGACGTGCCAATATAGTAAGATAATCCTTGGACATGAATGGCATATATTCTAGGACAATGGTAAAACGTTCGGAAACAATTGCTCGAGCTAGAGCAAGTAGAATATGTGCCTGGAGTCAATACTTCGGCAATACTGATTTGTCAAAAAAGAAATTTGGGTTTAAGAGTTAGGAAGAAAATAAGAGAGAACAGAGGAAAACACCCTTTAAAAAGTAGTAATGTTTTTTGTTCTTACATTTCGAAATAAGATTTAAGTTTTTGTTCGGTATCACCATCTGTGTTTTTATGAAATTTAAAAAAAAACAGTCCTGGAGACTTTTATTTTAAAACGTATAATCTGTTATCTAAATCTTGTATGAAGAATTAAAGCTGTTATTACGTACTGAACAATTATGGCCTTCCTATTTTACTAATCCATTTTGTCAAATAAATTTAATAAAATACTCTCCAGCAATGATTTCTATCCCCAAATATTATTGATATCTTATTAAAAAGATATTTTTCTTCTCTGTATGCAACACCGGATCAATATAAGTTGATGCTGCTACCGAAAACATAAAAACACAAACGGATGATACTTGGGTGTTTCAATAAATTAATAATATTGTAGTTCAGCACTACTATTTAATTTCAGCTCCTCAACTCTACAAAACAGAGCAGGTGTTTCTATGATTTCCCACCTCCAATATAAATTATTAGATAGACCAAGTAATAAGGAATTGTTAGTTTCTGAATATACCAATTTAAACAATTATGTGACAAAATACACTGTTGGTACATTAATTATGAGGGAAAAAATTAATGAATTGCTGCAATGTTCAAAATCCAAGCAAAAAGAAGTTGTTGATAATAAACACATATAAAAAAAAAACATAAAAAGATATGTATAGATATAAGAAACTTTTAAAAGCAGTTGTGTGATATTGCATTTTGAAATGCATCTCAGACTTTACTTTCTAGACTGGAATATCTAAGCACATTATTGCAAGCAAACTGACCTCGACCAGGGGTGGAGGACTAATAGTTGAAAGAACAGCACAATATGCCGGTAGACAATGAGCTTGACCAGGAGGCGGAAGAAGTAACAACCGAGTACAAATCCAGTGTATCAGTGTGTCAGTACCACTTAGTCGAAGCAAAGTGTTGATGGTTTTTGAAACAGTCTGAAAAATCAAATGAGTTACTTGTCGATATCACGAATTATACATAATTGAGCAAAACTGTACTTGATGCAAAGCACATGATAGTTAGCTAAACTAAATAGCATTAAGCTAAAAAAAGACAAAGGGGTCCCCAAATCACATTGAACTTCACCTCATTTGCACCTTTGTAAACCAGTTGATCTTGATAGTGGTTATCAGATTGAAGTTTAAAAATAACTGAAGTTCCGTATGAAAACTTTTAATAAGGCTATGCAGATAATACACAGAAAAATAGCTGCAGCGAGATATAAAACTTTGAAGTAAAATGAAACGCCGTATTTCAGCTTTTCAAAATTATTATTTGGCTTAATCAGTTTAAAACAAATGACCTGAATAGCAAGATATGAATGGGCAGCATGTAACGGTGATACCAAATTAACGATTCGCATCCACACTCTCAACCATACTGCCGCATCACCAGTTGACTGCAAATTTCACACAATTAATTTCATAGTTGAGAAATCTGCATAAAACGACTTCAACAAATTTTTATTAAGATCTATTTTGCTTAACACTTCAAAAAATCATTGGTTTATGCCGGCTTGGTCGTTAATGATAATATATGTGAATAGAAAACCGCTCATCAGTAAGCAATACTAGTAATTTATCGGTACTACTACCAATATATTATAATTAGTTTAAGCAGGAAAAAGACATATAAACAAACTTAATTTTCAAAGATAGCTAGAAAATGAAGGGAATGAAGTTTATGAAAAAATGATTTCAAAATTCATCCTTGCAACTTGATTTCTCTATATTGAAATATTCAAAAATTTTTCATGAAACTATGCGAAAAAAATGACCAGAAAAAGGCATTAGAACGATTAGAGGGAAGAAGTCAAATTAGCCCACAACAAATGTTGCAGTTCACATCGCCAAAGGTTTACTCTTTAATATACCTTTTGTGACGATCAAATATAATTGAATTTATATGAAAATTACAATTTTTTGGAAGTTTTAATTTGTATGGACTTCAATTTGTTCTAATTTCTATACTTTCAGCTTGGAACTCCCGCTTTCTAACAATGTCTCCTGGTAACACAAGAGCCTCAAATTATATCAATTTTTGTCACTTCAATTTTCTAACATTAAAATAACGAGCATGGATTTTTAATACATATAAAGATGAATGAATTACTTCTAATTACAATATTAATAAATAATACTAATGATACTAATCAATTTTAATAAAATAGCGCAGCGAGATTACTTAAAAAATAATTTCGCTGTTTTTTCAGAACATTTTCTTTCTCATCTGACGGTGAAAGTGAGAGAGCATGAAAACGTATTCAGTCTTTTACTTTCTTAGTTACCCAAGACCTAAGTAAGTTTGCACGTTGTTTTCATTTGTTCCCATTACCATAATTTTCCTTTCTGATACTTTGAAATACTCCTCTTTGAATCAGTTTACTGAGATAAACTTAAATACTTGGAAATTTCTAGAAAGGAAATAAAGCAATTAATAAAATCGCTGCGAATGTTAATATTAATATGAAAAGGCATCCTAGACTGTTTCTTTTCCATTCCGTTCCAGTTATAAAGTGCCTTTACTAACTCATGAAAAACACCATAGAATCCACTCATACTGCTCCTTGCATAAGTACCGGAGTAAGAAAAGTCTGAAATCCTATGGTCTGTATTGTAAAAGGATATAAACATAAGTAAAAACTTTCCTTCCTGTATTGAAATTTGATCTGATTAAAATTAAAGAATGCCAATTAATTGATCTATTTTGCACAAAAGGTTTCTTGAAAGAATTTAATAGCAGGAAGTTCCCTCTTGCATCTATTAATTTTCAGTAGTTAAACTTCACCATTCTAGTAAATAGTGACAATGTCACCTCAGAAGCTCTGTATGGAAACCAAAATGCGATCAAAATTTGAATATTGTGCCACTTTTACCTTGGAAAATGAGATCCACATAGGCGAAATTTAGAAAAAATGGAAGGACAGTTTAAAACGGAAGGATGAGACGAGTAAGTTCTGTTATATAAGAAAATAGATTAGTACAGAGAAATACTGGAATTTCCAAATCTTTTCTCCAACGTAAGAAGAGCTATTAAAAACGACTACAGTAGGATCTCTCTTAGTTTTGTAAAATCAAAGCAGAATGTGTTACAATGGTGACGAAAGATGAATGTATTACCTAATTCATAAATTTTATTACTTACTACTCATTACACAGGACATCTTTCAGTGCATATAAATCCGAACTGCTGATAACCAACAGAAGGGACGGAATAGCATTGGCAGAGATGATTTACATAAACATTAATTTCAATTCGTTACATCCTTAAACTCTTGATTAATATACAGTACTGTATCCAGACTGGATTACAAAACTAATCCACAGCGTTTCAGGCATGGATTTTTTGCAGTTATTGTTAAAAAAAGTGCTTACGCTCGTTACAGTAACATTAGCACAAAATAGAAAGCCCATAAAACAAGAAATTCTTTAAATCCCTAATCCTTCAAATACTTTTCAACAACATCACCTAACATAATGTAAAATTCAAAACATTTCGTCGATATTAATGACAATATAAACATGATCTTTTATCAATTAGAATCGTTGGTAAGCATAGAGTAATTAATGATAAATAGAATCCACGTGGACTTTCAGTGCGAGCTTAAGCAGAAACATCGAACTGAGAAATAGTCTTTGAAACAATTATTTTAAAGACAACTCTTCATATCCACATGAATGTATGACTTGTTATAATGAAGAAAAGCTACAATTGCATTATTAACAGTATAATAAGGATAAGTCAGTCGTTATTTTTGTTGTAATTACTATCATTGTTAAATTATTGTCAATCATTTGCATTATGTATGCTAAACTATCAGTAACAGTATACTAAACTTTTATCAAATTCTAATCCCTTTTCATAAATTCTCAAATGTAAGCAATAAGAATTTACATTTTTTTTTTCTTCTATAGGGATCCAAAAAAAAACTGATATGTTGGAAATCAATTCCAAATTACGAATCTGAAAACTAAAGGTTTAGAAATCTTCCTTTAAGAGAAAGCTAAGTGTTAACATAAATGAGATAAAGAATAAGCTAAAAGAAAGTTACCATCTAACCTGAAAGGCAATTAAACAACCGCCACTTCGGCAAGGGAAGAAAGCAATAACTTCACGAAGCGAAAGCTATGAAAAAAATTATAATCACCACAACTATAATCGAAATAATAGATCGCAGGACACCGGAAGCCGACTTCGATGGCGATGAATATATAAGATGAGGCGATTTCATGACTCCCGAATGAGAAACATGACAGTGAACCTATCTTTTAATATCGTTAACAACATCAGCAAATTAAAAAAAAATCGTTAGAAAATTAACGGTTTTAATTATAAAAAGTCCTGATATTTGAATAACACAGTAATAGATAAGTTACTAAAACAAGTTTCACTGAATACTGAAAGGAAACTAGGATGAAGCAACAACCATGGGAACTTAAAAATCGTAGGTGGCTATGAGCAAATTAGACGCCATTTTTTTAAAATCCAACTTTTATATAGTCACTGAGGTGCAATCTTCCAAATGATTATATCGTATAGAACATAAAAAGCAACAAATTTTAACAAAAATGCATATTTTTAAGAATAACATAATGACGCATTTATTAAAACAAAAGTATATATGCAGCATCCATGAGTGAGTGATAGACCTTACTACTGATGGTATGATTGTCCACGTGAGAGAAGAAAGGATCTTTTTGCAATAAATACTGCAAATGACAAAACTTTTGTTCTTCCAGGAGAAAATTAGCAAATATTCATCAATACAACAAAGTAGCTATGATATGAATTTGAGATATTGAACCAGACACTTTTTAATAGAGTTGATAACCACGAGAAACTTCGAACGAATGTCAAAACATATTGCAAGAATTTATAATCTATAACTGATACGAAATTGGGATGTGAAATGCGTTGTCAGAACTTCTTAGATGAAATCTAACTGTTGCTAAACTTTTTCGCAATTTTTTATGGAAGTTTTAAAACACATTTCCGAAGACAGTAATCTGATATAGTCCTTGTCCAACAAAAGAATTTGAGAGAAAATGTATTACTACTATTACTGAAATATAGGCTTCAGATATTTTAAAACATAACTACATTAGCTCTCAAAGTTTTCTGTTAAATTATCAGAGGTCATTTTATAACTCTGATAAAATTCGAGCAAAGAACCAATAAAGTCTTGAAAAGCACAAATAATCTCGAGATCAAATTAACATATGCAAAGAGTTAAATGTTTGGTGCGATGTTATCCACCTCCTCAAACCACCATAACAGATGTGATGAAAGGATAGCGAACTCTTGCTGAATTGTTACAAACATTTTATGGACTGAAAATGTGCGTGACGAAATGGCTCCTAAATGAAACAATGCGACAATGCTGCTTACAACGAACTATCTTTCAGAAAAAACCACAACACATCAAAGAAATTGGTATCAAATTACTGTATCAATAAAAGAATGCGTCAGTAAGCTGATGCTCGGACCTGTAGGCCAGTGAAAATGGTTTTGTAGTAATTTTAAACAGATTATGACTGGAAGAAGCGAATTGACGTAGAAATTCACCATCTTAACAACCAAGGCAATTTCTCTTCTTTCGGTAGAAAAACACTGAATTCAACAATGGGAATACTAAATTCATATAACGACATAAATCGTTAACAGCAAAACCCAAATATATCAGCAAATATTCAGACTTCGTTTGAAGATGAAGGAAAATACACTACTAAATATTTCCATTTAAAGCCATGATACTGTATAAATACTTGCAAAACAAAAACAGTCCGGTAATGCAATCACAGGATATCTACCCTTATCCAGCTGAACAAACTTGAAATTATGCATGCTCTCGGTTTAAGCTACGAGTTATGATCATTTTATTTATGAATTTCGAAAATCCAAATTTCCTGGAAAGGGAACTTTATGTACTAGAAAAAGAAATTAACACCAAATTACTAATAAGCATCTACCGGCTAAAAAGTTTAAGCCAAAGGAAAGGAATTCAGAAATTTCGAAAACTTCCAAAATCAGTTCTAAAACCAATCGACAACGAAGGAATCAGCGAAGTATACAAAAGCGTAAGAATCCTGGGCAAAGCACTGTGAAAATATTTATAATTAAGGTTTAGCCGCAGAAAGCAATTATACAGTGGGAACTTTGAATCTTGAACAATACCATAAAAAAAAAAAGAAGACAAGGACAAAGCAGAAAATAAGACAAAAATCTTACCATTTTGCAATATTTTCAGAAAACATCAAGAAAATGTAATAAAACGCCGCCACCCTCACGCATGAGCCTGTGCAATAATTTGCTTTATTTTTTTTTTAAATTTTTTTTTTTTTGCAATCTTTTAAAGTGAAAAATTCTTCGCCCTCACACTCCTAATTTATTCAGAAAATGCAAGAAAAATAAGGATATAAGGAAAGTACAGACATCTTGTACAGTAAATAACCCAATAAACCACGAAATTTTCGGCAAATTTCCAGCAGTTGTCTTTTTAACAGTTACTGCTAAAATTCCTGTCAAGAAAGAGGAAATTCAGAAAAATATAAAAATTAAGATAACGATTCTAATTCAGCAACTGCTCAAAAAAAAAGGAAAAAATTACGTAAAAAATATTTGCTTAAGAATGCTACCCCATAGCCACTTTGCTTTGTCAATTTTTTTTTTTTGAAAAATCTTATGTTTAATAGAACTAATTTTGAAAACGACACAATACTTAATCTCAAATTCAAAATGAGTTGTAAGAGATGAAGATAAGAGTTATAAGGAATGCCAGGGTTTAGAAATGAAAAAAATAGTACCGTATTCTCCGTTAAAAATTGTCACTTAATCCACAGTAAAGTGCAAAAGTTAATTTATCAATATAACTTATTATTTCCTTACTGTTACCATATAACAGAAAACTACTGATGAAAAAAGGATGAATAAATGATGCAAATAAGATGAGTTATTCTGTCGTCAAAAAACCAGATAACATAATTTTACCTGCACCACTGAAGTAATTTGTGCATTCTCATCCTCTACAGGATTGTCGTTTTCGGATCGAGTTTCTTCTGAAAACTCTGCATTTCCATCTTCCTGAGTACTTGTGGTTTCATTACTTTTTACTCTCTTAACTGTCTGATGAGAAGTCTGAAACAAAGTCAAGTGGAACCAGTAACAATACATATTAACACTTGTCCAAAATAAACAGCGAAACAATTAAGTATTACATAGTAATAAAAATTCTGAACAAATTCAAAGAAAAAAAAAATGATAAAAAGTATACCGACTGAACAGGTGGAGCAACATCAATTTTAAAAAGATTCAGAACAAGCGCACGTGTAACACTATCGACCACTCGACTCCATTGTTCAATCATCTGCATCCAACAACCAGACTGGAATACAGCTAATACATCGTCCCACACTTTTTCTTCGATTTCAATACCTAAATGATAAATACGATAAAACACTGTGTGAACTTTACTTGTTAAATGGCATCAGACCATATGGCAAAAATTACACCTATTTAAAATTTCCGAAATCTAACATTATTTTAATAATTAGCTAACCACTTATGGCTCGAACAAAGACAACAACACCAAGGAGGTTTTGTGCCAGGACACCAGAAGTTGCACGCCCATAAGCATCAGATCTAAAAAACAGAACCTCCAAAACATGATATTTGTCGAACAAAGCAGTACAAATCTCATAGTTTATTCAGTGATGTTATATATAACTTCTTTCGAGTTTAGTGAGTTAAACGTAATAACAGCAGCAAGAAAGCGAAGGGAAAATGATTTATAACCTGGAAGTAACAATGCGTACACCGTCTGCAAGACTTTTGATAAGTTCGCACCACACTCGGGTCGATAACGATTTTTGTAGCGCAGTCGAAGGATTGGAGAGATCACGAGTTGTTTGCAGTAAGCTTTGAGTTAAGGAAATGGCAGACGATAAACGTTCACCGGCTACCGGTAAGTATGGACTGTGAAAAAATGAAGTAAGAAAATGAATGAGCAAAATTGATAACGATTCAACTGAAATGCCTTCCTGATCAATAAAAGGAGGTAAATTCCGTTGTAACAACCATGAATTGATCAAAGAAAAGACCTGAAAAGGAAAATTAAATAAACCTTTTAACACTGTTTGCTACCAAAATATGAACCGGTATTCCCATCTTAACTGAAATAATTATAGGAAAAATTAATACAAAATCAATTTAAAGTTTGTTGCCTATAAGACACCTTCCCATTCAGGAAACCAAAAATTCACCATCCCAAACCCACACTAATGACCTGATGATTTAAAATAACTTTCCCAATCATTTTTTTATAATTAAAGAAATGTTACATTGAACACCATTTCGAAGATTATAAAGTTGAAGGAGTACTATATTTAAATCCCATATCCAAATGACATTCATTTCTCACGGACAATTTGTTTCAGGCTGTTTGCCTCTATATCAAGTTATTGATATATTTATAATAATGATTAAATCCAAGAAAATGTAAAACCCACTTTATGAATAACGTTCGAACATGGTAGTGGCAGCATCACAGCTTCTTTTAAAAGCGTTAAAAGCGTATTGGTTGCTTTACGGCTAGAAAACAAGGCTTTCCGATACAGTAGCTGACCTGTCACAGCTAAATCATTATTAGTTGTGAGCGCAACTGTTGCCATCCACCTGCAAACAGTCTAAGAATTGCAATTCCAGGAATCTGAAGTTAACATAAATCCAAAATCAATAAGTTTTGATCCAGACATCCAAAAGAATGCTTTTAACAGAAGAAAACGAAGGGGATAATAAATGGACGATTTATTAATCATACTGTCAAAATAAAATATTCCCACCAACCTGATTAGCCAATATCGGGCAATAACTATGGGATCAGCAGTATCGCGAACATCTATCTGTCCTTCGCTTCCCTCCCATCCTCCATAAATATCTACACCGTTAGTTTCTATATCAGGAAATATTTCATAAATGTAGAGAACAACCACACGATCCAAAATGAATTTCGCACACTCTAGGCGAATATTCTCGTCGTTCCATTCAATCCGAATAGTTTCTCGCGTACAATATTCAAGGAACTTATCCAGATATACCTAAAAAGACCTTAAAAAGAAAGCTCTCCAAATTTTTTGTGTTCTTTGAATATTATTAGTTTTTAAAATAATTTCCAAAATGTTAAGATAATAATGGGTTCATTATCTTAAGGATCATAATAATTAAATTACCTGAAGTAACTGGGCCTTTTCCTTTGCATTTGGTGCAGCGTTATTTGGATTACTCACAAGTGGTGAATTCCGAATAGGGCCTGGTCCCATAGTGCTAGCGGTCGATTGGCAATAATTTTGCAAAATGCTTTCAGTGGATAAATTATTTCTGAAAATGGATGGGTAAACTTATCTGAATAAGCACAATAGGATATCCAATTTTCATTGTATAAGAACACTATCAAATCTCAATTAGAATAAAGATTTGCCAACCTTAAAGGAAAATGAGGAAGAAGGCATTGAAAAACAATATCTAACTGCGAATTATTGTTACTGTATATAGCCAAACTCTGATACCAAATAATGAATAGACGTAGTGCAATTTTTCTTACGGCTAGCAAATTGTGTGGAAATAACGCTTTCTTCAGAACATATTCTATGGCATGTTTCTGCCAACCTGAAAAAATTAAACCAGAGTTTGAAATTTGCATAAAACTAAATGTAAAATCTAAAAGTCAAATAATGCTTGCATAAAATATCAGAAATCCACATAAGTAGATATATACCACTGCCGACTAGTCCTGGTGCAAGACAGAGCAGCTGTTCAAGTGTCCACAAGGCTGATTCTGCTTCAAGAACTGACTGAGCTGTTTGGGTGAGGTCAGCTTGCAGTAACAATTCATCAACGAGGTGAAATGTTTCAAAACTATAATCTTCCATAAATTGCCGCTTGTCCTGGAAAGGAATAAACGAAATCCTGTAAAATTTCTTTTGCATGGGCTTTCGAATCATTCTGAAGAAAATATTAACGCTAATGCTAATGTGAAGGTAGCGGAGGGAATAAAGGATAGACTTGGAAGAACAAAACTGCACTGGTTAAAAAATTACTTCCTACAATTAAAAATTAAAAATAATGATTTGATTTGTGATAGACTATTGTAATCATCAAAATTTTGTAGATTGTACGTTGGTGGCAGAAAGATGCAGAATATATATTTTAAAGTCTTTACGAGAAAGTAGGTTTCAGAACTAAAATGAACCTGAACACAAAGGGCATCGAGAGCAAGTTTGAGATGCTTTGCCCGTGAGGCACAATCACGATGGAGATCGGCGAAGCGCTGCAACGATGCCGTGAAATCTGCCGATTTCACTTTACGAGCGAACATTTTTTGTTCTGCAATATAGAAAATTATTTCAATCCTACGAAGTTATACACGTAATAAAACTACTTTCAATGTATCATCACAACTTTCCAAAAAAAAAAGACGCGTAATTATCACTACGAATATTCTGAGAGAGCTCGAATAAGTGAAAGAGTCGATTGAAATAGAAAAGCAACATCTGAACAAATGAGATAAAATTTCGAAATAATATTCTGAAATGGTCACTTAATGACTGCTGAATCCTAAATTGCTTTATCACTAGCCTGCTATGTTCACTATCACAAGTTGCACAGTACTTCACTCGATGGATTCCTAAAAGAATTTTTAAAGAATTTTTGGTGATGACTGTATCAGCTATCTGAAAGCTACGAGATACGACAGAAATATAAACATCAGGAAACAATGCGACTGCAAGGAAGGAAAGTCGGGGGGAAGTGAAGGATAGAGACATATCACCAGTCCTCCATTCTGAAATCACAGGCCATCAAAGTTTGAGAGCATCACGTCATACTACTTATCGTCCTACCTTATTTCTGCCTTCCTCATGCATTCACTCACAACTACTATTCGTAATTTGTTAAAAAACTGAAACGAAACAGAATCCACGGGACTAGAGTATTTCACAGGGGCCAAACGAGCCGTTCTTTTCTACTATCTCTTGAACCTCATTGATTCCTTTTGTTTTCGGAATGTGGTGGGGAACGATTATCCATCTCGGCAAAATAGTTACGTGAGTGGTGATTGACATTTATGTTACACGACGATACGTTTCAATGGACTGCTTTAATTTCTCTTCTTCTCTCTTCTACTCACAAATGTGATCTTCAGGGAATGAAACGGCTTTTCATGTCACGCCTAATGATAGACGGCAGAATCAATAACTGCAAAGCACATTTTAGTCAAGTAAACACATCAATACACATATATGTATATATGTTATTTATGTCATAGAAAAACCACAGGAAGAGCACTAGAAGTAGGAGATTTATCTTTTATCAATGTCAAAGTTAATTACAATGGAAAATCTGTAAATTTCAAAAAATCAAGATTGAATGTGGTCCTTTGCTACACAAACAAAAGGAGTTCTAAAATTATGACAAGATTTTGTTTTATATTATCACTCATGAATACTACCGCTTAGTATTCTAAGCCTGATATCAGTATGCTTGAATAACAGGCTCTGAAATTTCAGAACTTTTGTCACAAAGGAAAAGTCACTTCCTTAAACTTCTCCTTAGTGTGTCGAAATTATATACAAACCATGGCGCATTTTTTTTCACTACTTCACGACACCGATTCCCACCAAAGCCAATGAAGAGATCAGCCTGTAAAGATGCTTCGAGATCTGTTATACCATCACCAATCATTACTAAGTTCTGGTAACCATTCTCCATCTTTAGCTTCTTACAAATCGCTGCTTTACCGAAATTTTCGGAACCGGAACCGGAATTACTCGTTAGCTTTGTCTCATCAAAACCAATATATCCTCCATTATCGTCGAAAAGCAATTCATTCGCATAAATATTTGTCTCAGGAATTTGCAGGATTTTTGCTACTGGAAGGATCATAGAAAAGAAACTACCACTGACCAAGTAAACCGGAATACGACAGGATTGCAATTTTGTGACCAATGCTTTACTACCTGGTGTCATTTCTGGTTTCCTCTTCAGAATGAATTTGTCCAGTTGTTTTCGCGTTGGTTTGAGAATATTTAAACGAATCTTTAATGATTCCCGGAATGAAATAGCGCCATTCATTGCTTCCTCCGTAAATTTAGTAACTTCGTAGCAGTGCAGATACTTTGCAAATTCATCAACCAATTCATCAGTACATAAGGTGGAATCGACATCGAAACAAACGGCATCTGTATTTTGCCATATTGTCTTGGCTCGAGCTTCATTCCTGTTAGAACTGCTCAAGTCATCGTCATCTAGCATGTTCGCAAAGTCATTTCCATTACAGAACCCTGAAAGCATTATAGATCTTTATTGGCATCAGTTGTAACCATCCTGTCTTTCCATTCGGAAACGTGATTTGATAATTAGCATTTGGGAGACGGCCCTTAATTATGTGTGTGTACTATGAAATGAGAAAACAGCAGTTTGAATATGCCAGACAAGGAATTATTCCCTGCAACTTATCTCAACTACAAGTCTTATACATTACTTTTTATCTTAACACTTGTGTATATCAAAATGCCTCATCAATAAGTGGACGGAAAAAAAGGAGAGATAAAATTATGTATGTAACTGCATAGCCATTTGCTTTGCCTTTAATTTGAAACATCTCAAAGTATAATCTTTGGATTATGTAAATTATAACTCCGATTTACTCGTAAGATTGTCATCTAGAAGTTCGCCCTTCATAATGATACAATGAAGTAAAAGCGCTGATAAACTTTTTATAGGATTTAGTACTCTCTTACATGTAAGTACAAAGTTCCACTAACTATTTCTGTTTAAAGACACTAACTGAAGACAACTCATTAGCAAATACTAAATCGAGAGGATAACTTAACGTAACAAAGTATAACATTAAACTTTATGATGCATTACCATTACCAAACAGTGACTGATTGCGGTAAACAATGGATGTATTCATTCTGTAGGAAATCGATCTAAATTATCCGACTTTGACTTAGTTGCAGAAATATTTGCCGATGAGTGTTAATACTCCATCAGATTCGATTGACCCAATAGTCCTGAAATTGCAACAGACACTCGTGCGTCACTACTAATAACTTGATGTATCATTTCCCCCAAACACCACTAACTAACTAAAAAACACAAATGATATTAACGCCTCTATTGATGATATAAAAGATCTTCTAAGTTCAGCATCATGTATCGAGAAAGGATGCTAAAAGTTATGCATTTGAAATCAAAAACAACGAATAACGCCAACATTAATGGCTCATATTTTGTAAGATTAATTACAAAACTGAATTAAATCAGCATACTTTCATGTTTAAAGCAAAAACAAAAAAGGAAGAAAATGGAATTCAGTAAATAAACATTGTTTGGAAGTGTTTAAAATCGTATATTGCCAAGAATGATTAGCTGTCCATGAAGTAATTTTACTATCTAATGACGAAAACAGGGATCAACATCGGCTGATAAAATAGCCATTACTTGAAATAAACAAAAATTGTCTAGGATGCGAAGACCCAAAAATATCATATTTGATTTATACACATTGAAACAAAGATAGCAAATTCAACACAAAAAAATAACAGGACCTCTTCTTGCTCATCAGCAGTGCGTCTGAAAAGTATACCTTGAAAATGAGTCCCTTAGAAAAAGCGGAATCTACGGTTAAAATGGATTTTTTTTTTTAAATGCACAACTTTTTAGTACCGGACGTATGGTGCTAAGAAGTCAGCCATGCAGTACAAAGATAATTTACAGAAAATGTTTCAGGCCCATTATAACGATGTTTCATAATGAATATTCCAAACAAATCATTTTTTAATACTGGTAAAAAAAGATTGAGTTTGGAATTTTAGAACTGATCCTCAAAAAACATATTTAAAGTGTAAAATCTTATTTAGAAAATGCTGTGTTATCAGCATCAAATTTTTAATTAAAAAATTATTGTGCTATTAGATTCCTTTCTGATGAGAAAACTGAGCTTCAAATCGACGAAATACGAATAAATTCACTAAGTTTCAGTTAATGCATTATTTAAAACACAGTTTGCTCATTCGGACAAATAATGTTATTGATAACACTACTTTCATTTCTTTAAAAAACACGTCGACCCTCTCGAAATGCAAAACAGGATATCATTTTGCTATGGCCTTGATATTGACGCACTATCTGAAATATAATTAATCTATCAACATTTACTAAGTTTTAATCAAATAAAACGAGGAAATAAGGAAAAACTACATACCTCTTCACTGTCAAGATCCCATAACCTTAACTGACAACCAGATGCAGTGAAAAGATATTTCGAATCGGAAGTAAACGCACAATCCCAAACCCACTGTGATTCCATCTAAAAAATACTAGTTGATCAAAGACTAAAGAATGAGTTAAAGTTTGTTATGTACCCGCTACTCTTTACACTCTAACCTAGCTAGAGCTAAGATCACCAAAAATCAACTATGAATGAAATATTACTTAAAATTTATTTTTTGCAAATAAGGAAACCACGATGTTGAGATGCTTTCAATTCTAAGAGAAAGTCTAAATAATCTTGTAGAGAGTAAACTTTTCTGCTCTTCATAACTGTCCTAATGGAATACAACTGAATTTCAGTTACATCACTCAACTGAGCAAAAAAATGGATGGTGAATCTTTTTGGCTAGTAATGCTTGAAATCTGCAAAAAAAAAAACCATTAAAAAACGATACACCTTTTCTGGATGCAATCCCTTTGTTAAATCAAGTGCAACGAAAAGGGACTTTACTGGTTTTGTAACATTTGTAACATCCCATAAGTGTACATAACCATCTGCGCCGGTTGTTGAAAAATATTTACAGTCAGGAGAATAGTGACATTTCAGAGCGTATTTTGAATGAGCACAAACTTTTGATTTCTGCTGTCTAAAATATCAAGTTTGCATAAAATTACTTCAAAGAAAGCATACAAGAAAAAGTCAGCGGATCCCTAAGAAGTTCTTTATATGTAGTTAAGTATAAGAAGTGTTACAAACACTTGAAATGAATCGAGCTACCTTGAACGATTGTCCTACAGATCTCCGCACTATAGAATTTGATAAACATAGTAACTTTTATTATCTATCCCAGTTATGTCAACTATGCTTGTAAAGCCATCGCTTTTAATTCAGATCATGGACTTCATCAAGAACATACAATGTAAGGCCAGTGGTAGACGCAGAAGCGAGTTCAGGCGATGTTGATATTCCCCACACTATGACTTTTCCTTTATTCGTTACTCCAAGAAGCGTATCAGCAGTTCTATTGATATCGACATAAGTAACATGTTCAAATATATCGAGATTTAAATTTCGAAATATATCACTGACGTCAAGTCGTAGGTCCCAGAAATAGACAGCTCCGGAAGTGTCCGACACAATAAGAGTCACTTGATTTGGATGAATAACGACGCAATTTACCGCTGAGTTAACCTGGAAAATATTGAAGGCAAAAAAATATGTTCTCGACTTCTCCAACTAAGCTTAGCAGTGACAAGGTGTTTGTTTTCAGTGTTCCTACGCTATCGTTATTGTATAGCGGTAACAATAATATTACTGAAGCAACACTATCAAACCTTAAAGCTAATACATATCAGTTCCATACCACGAACAGGCATAGATATTCAACTGCAGGAGTCTATTATATTTTCACACTAAGTATACACATATATAAATAAATATACCACACTACTTCCTCGAACACAGATAAGAATTCAAAACACTCGTATCCAAATGAAGCCTTGAGGTTGTCACAGCACTCCTCTTACACTACCATACTTATTTTTAACAAGATCCTCAACTTTTAGATTGGAAATATTACTAACAACAAAAACTGACTTGACATATCCTCTGCATTCTCTTTAGTTGAATAATTTCAAGAGAATAATAACAAATTTACGTTGCTACGACATGTTTTGCTTCATAAAAACTTGATACTAAAGTGATAATTCATCGCTCACTTGGAAAACTCTTCGGCAGTGTAAGGAAGTACGGAAATCCCAGATTTTTACACAGCAGTCTTCACCAGCAGTGTAAAACCACTTGGACCGGTCATCAAAACCGATTGCTGTTACATTTTTGGTCATTGTATCGCAGGAAGTTGCCAGTGTTGGAGGAGACACCTAAAACAGAGCATATCAAAAATGATATGACCATCGGTCAGCTTTTACTACTTTTGCTTTAAACTCATCTACTATTTTTCCTTTATATTTCACTTTTCCTTGTATCACAAAAAATTATCAGTACTTTTCTTAACCTCTCGTCATCTCACTTGACTTTTACAAATATTTCTGGTTCCTCTGTAATTGTTAATATCAAATTACCACTTACTCCCAAATTATAAACTCGGACATGCTGCCAACCGGCAAGTGCCAAAAACGAGCCATTCGGTGAAATACGCATTGCATTAATTTGAGAGTCTTTATGAATAAAATTTTCTCGTGCCTCACCTCTTGCGACATCCCAAAACCTTATACACTGATCATAACCGGCCGAGATCAGTAACGGTGAACCAGCAGTCGGTTCTTCTAGGTCTTCTGGAAGATCCTAGGTTTTAAATTTGCTGATAAAAAACACTTTAAAATCTGAAACTATGCTTTAAACAGATCTATTAACCTTTTGACTTCGAAAATATGATGTTAATCTACGACTATTACAAACAATAAATTATCATTAACAAAGTCGAGACAAATCAAACAAAAATAACTCAAACATCATTGTATTTAGTAATCAAAAGAATAGCAAGTGTTTCGTCCGAAATCCGACCAAGTTTTGAAACTTAATATATATTAATATCATAGTTTCTTGAAGAATTAAGGAAGGTGCACTTATTCAAATCATCTTCAACCATTCTAAAGAAAGAGAAAACAATGAAATGAAGGTAAAAAAGAAGTCCACCTCTTACCCAAATAATGTGATCCTGCCACTAAATTGCCAGCATCCATTTCCCAATAAATTAGAAACTTCCTTTTACCGAACAATCCGCCAAACAGACATATTTGAAAAACCCTGACATCTTCAATCCTATAAAAAAAAAAAAAAAAAAAAAAGAAAAAAAAATTGGACATTTATATGAAAAATAATGTAAATAAAAGCTTCCACTCCTGCCATTATTTATTCCCAAGAATCAAATCTAGTACTATGCTTTGGGAATATTTATCCGTAAGTTCTTACTGTTTTAAAAACGAGGGAACAGTATCAGAATATTTATTATCGCATGACTATCATGGGAAATTGCAATGTAATACAATGAGATACCAAAATAACGCTCTCTACTGATGAATAGTAGTGGTGGTAATGATTCCATCAGAAGTTAAAATAGCAGATGTGCTCTCTGTGTTCAATAGATTAACCCATAGTGAACACTGAGTAACTGCAGTTATCGAAAGATTTTTGTTGAATGCTCAAATTTAAAAACTTTAAGAGAAAATTTATGTGATAGTAACACCAAAGGCATGGGAATGAATCCCTATGACATAATCTGAAAGAGCAAGAGCACAGTTATCTTTAATTTTGGTTTGGTGTTTCTGATCACAAAAAGGCTGAATTCCTCTGACTCACAACAAACGAAAAAAGAAAGCTCAGCAAACAAATGGTTAAGTATGGTTAAGGAAGATATGGAAAAAGAAACTAGTGAATGCTGTAAAATCAAGGAATGGATTAAATAAAAGCTACGAATAACAAATGGAAGATATCACATCCCAATTTCACGAAAAGCCCAACTTGAAATTCGGAGTAAAATTTTCACGGCATAAAGTTTTTATAAAATTTTCAGCATTGTTGTTATGAAAATCTAAATTTATTTTAAAACGGAAAATGACACTTGACTCAATAAGCCCATGCGAAGCCTTATTGACTATAATCTTTTTCAAGAGTCGACAAAGATATTAATAAAAGTGAATGAAACATACAACCGCAACAATCCCCGGTAGACATATAAAACGTACAAAACAAATAAAGGCAATTGAAAGGCAAGTAAAATAAAAATGCACAAATGCACAAATGATATGAATTGAGAAGGCAAATTTACAGAAAAACATGACCCAGCAAAAAGATAAAATCTGAAATTTCATCAAATTCAGCTATGTAAAACAAAATTGAATTAGCTGAAACAAATTTAAATCAGCTCAGCAAATTGGAGTTCTGCAAGGACAAAAACAAAAACATTTTCGGTCCATTCTGTCGATACAATTGGATGCTCTGTTTCTGAACTGATGTGGAGATGAGTAACTATCACAGAGCTACCGGAGAAATAAGTGAATTATTCGGTAGTGTAGCAGAACGAGGTACATTCGCCGACTTTGTAGGCACTTTCATCGAGCTACCGGAACGCGGTAGTGGCGTTCCCTGCAATTTTATACTGATACCTTTTGTTCAGTCTGGAAAGTTTGCACAATTCTCAAAATTATTTTACACAACCTAAATCTCTTAAAAGCAAGTATCTCGATAAAATTTAAACAGTATATCTATAAAATTATTGCGACAATCAGTAGTGCATACCGTTTTCTGGGAATGTTTATAATCAAGGAAACGTTTTAAATGCTGAACCCATGCTGCACATATTTCTGCTGATGGAGCCATTATTAGCATTTCCCGAGCATCTACTGTTTCTAAAAAAACCACATAAATTTTATTCAGGTATTATGAATGAGAATCTAACGAAGATTATAAAACTGTTATTTCGAGTAAAAGAAAAAAACTTACGTCTACACTGTGGAATTGTTTCTACTCCAAGATGGTCTCTGTGAAAACGCATCCGGCACCCTGAAAATTAGGCAAAAGAGTGGATAAGAAGAATAACAGTGCTTAGTAAAAAAAAAAAGGTGAGAAAAGAAAAAAGATATAATTAAAACGACATACGCCTGCATTCGAAAGCAGGGGGAGGACGGAGTAAATTTGATAATGGCTTAACGCAAAGATCACAATTCGTCGGCATGTGAAAGGTCAGTTCAACTAAATCATGTCGATTCCACAGCGCTTTGTCTAATTTCTCCTGAATAAACTTGTAAAATTGTACTAAATAAACTTCACTTTATATCAGACAAACATTGTTATTCATGTCGCGTCTCTTTCCCATCTTCTTCGTGAACAATCTTGGCTTGCTATACGGAGTTTCTAGTGTGCAAAAGAAGAGTGGTAAAAGCTTGAGTTTATGCATGACTGTTTGAAACTAAAAGTTATACGGTAGTGATTTATTGTGAATTAGATGCTATATATAAACTCACTTTCACTTTCATTTCAAATATCAGCTCTGAAATTTATTTCTAATCATTTTACTTCACTATGAAAAAGAAAATTTCATTTTTTACTTTGAGATCAAACGAAAATTTCTTCCGAAGACGAACACAATTCTTTAAAGAGAGAAATTTTCTTTATGACGGGGAAGCACAGCACCAAAAAATTTTATTTAAATCTTCTTTTACTTTCTAACTATAAGTTCGTGAGAATTAGTAATGCCAAAGCAGAAACAAAAGAAGTCCCTTTAGACTATATTATAAATGAGAATGAGAGGTTTTTTTTAGAGAACAATCTCGTGAAAAATGAGCTTTTTTCGAGTCTTTCAACGGAAAAAAGAAAATGAAAATGTGTTACAATTTAAAAAAAAAAAAGATGTAAAAATGCTAATTACGAACCTCACGTGAACCTGATAGTGATGGCAAATCGGCTACAGATGAGCGTCGTGATGCAGAATTCTCTTCAGTGCCGTATAGGATCTAAAAAACAACTCGCAAATAAGTAACAAATAACGAGAATTTGTCGCAATCAGATGAATCGCCAGTCAAACAGGATGGGCTGTATGGAGAACAATAACCAAATAAGTTTTCGTACATTTTCAAAGCAAATTCCGTGATCTGATTTGATCAACTTTTCAGAAACTAAACCATCAAACATTGTAGCCTTTAGTTAACTGAGAAAGACAATTTTTTCAAGTTGTTTCAAATGAAGAAAATTTTTAGGTTGTATATATGAAATTAATAGTCCTATAAAAACTGAACATACATAATATAGTTTCCTTAGTTCAGGTAAAATCTACAATTCTAACAATATGTAGTTACCTGAGAAATTTAACTTGCTTACTTAGTAAAAAGTGCTGCTACCGGCAAATTACTAACAGGAGTGAACTCTAACCTTGCACAAAAGGAGACTTACTCAGTCAACCTTATTCTCCAGTAACTGTTTAAAAATAAGTACAAGTGTGTTGCGCTTGCTTCATATTTGAATTGCAATTACTATATAAATATGTTTGAAAAATGTAGATAAAACTTGTCATAAAAATCGAATTTACCTGGAATATACGCGGTAGCTGGTTTTCCCCCGCGCATCTGACATCTGCAGCACTTACATGGCGAGCGTGACATAATTTACTAAATAAAATGGGTAAGCTATACAAATAAAAACGTTGCAGAAGAAAACGTAAAATGTGGAAATGAACGGTCATAAAAAAGAGCACAAAGTACATAAACTTGAAAAAGTTACTTAACATAACCAGTCTTCGACTAAAAAGGTTTAAATTAAATAAAATCATACTCAGCCTGGATAGCTTGGAATGGCTGCCGATCATTCTGCGTTAAATAAAAGAAAAGACCAGAAGGACTAAACACTGCAAAACACTCTTGCCACTGTTGTCGCCTCTTCACCGTCAGGCGAATTGAAACAGCACCATCATAACGTAACTCATTCTGAATAAACGTTCTTTGTTTCTCTTTTTCTATTAATTATTAAAATAACTTTGTTTTACATAATAAATAAGCAAAAGAAAATTGAAATTTTTGAAGAAATTTAAAACTGACATATCGAAAGAGCTTTGCAATTCCAATGAACTGAGTAAATAACAAATCACCACATGATTGATAGCAGAGGAATCCATAAATAGAGCTTACTTCGTTAACTTGCTGTACAAGGGTAATAGGAGAGGTCCGCGCTTGATCTGCATGAATTTCTTGCCTTTCTCGCTTCTTCTGCTCATTCATGGCAGTCTCGAGATGCTGGAATGTTTCAAGATCCATTCGTAGCCGTTCATTTGCTTTCTCTTCTTCAGCTAATGCAAGCTAAAAGACTCCAACTTTAACAAATTTTTAAGAACAACAATAAGATATTTGAAAATCAGGCTTCATCAATTCATCAATTGAAAGCAATGCTTCATTAATCTCCCATCTCTCAAACTTTTGAACATAGCTTGCCTTCAGTTGCTCATTTTCCTTCACAATCTGCATAACACGTTCCTCGTATTTCTGCCGCTCCATTCTTAGGTCTTTTTCCAACTCAACTATCTTCTTTTCTCGCCTTCTTGCATCATTACGACTTGTTTTACCTTTTTTGAAAGCCTCATTTGCTTGACGTTGAGCCATCACTTCTTCCAACTTGTTTATTGCCTGAAAATGGATTGCTCAAATATATTCAGACACAACTTATAAGTCCTACAGTCTAGGCTACTGGTTTAGAATGATTAGTGCTAATGGACCAATAAGGCAAGCATAATCCCTGAATTAATTACACTTTTGTAACTTGCCGTAGTTTTCATCACTTTCTCATGTTCTAATTGGTTTTTCAAATCTCTTATACTCTCTTCTGGAGAAGTACGTGACGAATCTCGTTCTGAAATCGAACGTAGTTCACTTTGGGCACCTTGTAATGACTGCTGAAGCTCCTCCTCCTAAAAAATATACAATAAGCTTAAAAAATATAAAAAATGTTATATATGTATACATAGCCACGTAGAAATATGAAAATACGATAATATAAAAAGTAGACATATAACCACTAACTATACCAGTTCTCAGCTGCTTAAAGACTTGACGGACAAAGTTCCAAACTATTTAAATGCATAACCTTAAGGACAGCTGATTGAAAATTGCTTAAAATGTGATTTATTACATCCGAATCTAGTTTGGAAAAAAAATTAAGAGGCTAAATTATATTGAAAGAATCAATATAAAAGGAACTTTTTGCGAAATTAATTGTATAGCAGCATCTTTCGCTGACAGTTCTTTCTCATGCCTTTGTACAAGTTGACGCACTTCGACTTCAAGCATTGTTTTTTCTGGAACAATGCTAGTTTAGAATTTTTTTAGAAGGATTTAAAATTCTTTTTGAAAGTAACATATTACTTAAAAATTTCAATGGACATTCGAAAAAACACCTTTATCTGTAGTGGACAAATTTTCTTCAGCGATACGTCGAGCCAGCCGTTCACTTTCTAACTGTGCAAGTATGTCACGAGTTCTTTCTTCTTCTCTTTTCCTGCAAAACTTTTATATCAAAGATGGATGATTCCTGTTTATTGCAAAAAATATTTCCAGTATTTTATCACGACATAACAGGAATCAAATGGAAAGATAATCTAACTGATGTTCTTCAAGCTGTTCCAACCGTCGCGTCTTTTCCAATAACTCCTCGTTTAGAGCGTTCATCTCGGTCTTGTATATATTCTGAAAATTATTATTTGGAATAAGAATAAAAAAATCCAAAAGACTGATAATACAGATCATATTAGGAATTTATTGTAAATTTACTGCAATTTCATTGCAAAAACAAAAATATTATGAAATTTAGGAAATTAACAGCAAAGTTGTCCACACCATAACATTTCTTATTCTTCTAGATATGGTGGATGTGCCTTACGCTGATTGAGTATAGTTGCTCTTATATTTTCGAAAATTATCATATATTTTAATTAGGAAAAAAGCGAGCTCATTTTTCAAGACAGAAGGTTTGAACAAAAATTGCTGGATGAGAAATGTTTCTTATGTAGGTGACTTCCACGGATACAACTTACCACAAATGAGGATTCAGTGTCAAACTGTTCTCGAACATCTTCTAGTTGTCTTTGCAAAAGACGGTTTAATGATGACAAACTCTGCAACTGATCTTCTACGCGTCGTTTTTCATCACGAGCTCGCTTCAACTCCTAAAGGAACAGTACCACATGAATAATCATTGGAATGTTGACTGCGTACAAAATAAATGTAAATTCTTCATAAAATAAATATTAGAAGTCATTCGAGAAGGAAGAGAGACTAATTCTTAGAAAATACACTTACTTTTAGAGTGTGAGCCAAGAAATTAAATTTTAAAGCTATTATGCCCTCTGCAGTAAACCAAAATACCTCTAAATATATGTGGAGCCAATAAAACTTACACTTTCTTGGTAATGAAGTGAGGTCTGCATATTTGTCAACTGATCATTCATGCAGTGCACTTCATTTTGAATTGATATTCGACGATTCGCTTCTTGTTCCAAGTCTGATGTTAACTGCTCTATCTACGAAATGGATCCCAATTGAACAGATGGATTAAAAGTAGCAGGACATATATAATATTCGATAAAAAACACACAATGATTCAGAAACATATGCACTTGACATAACACTTTTCGATGAACATCAACTAGAACAATTCTATCAGGAAATTAATTAATACTAATTCAACAATGCTAATTAGAAAAAATAGTAGTACATAGAAATACAATAATGACCTTCTTGTGAGCTGCTTGGAGGTCACTAACAAGACGAACGTTGTTTTTCCTTGCCTCATCGTTAATTCGATTCTCATCAGAAAAGTTTTCTTGTTGGGCCATAATTTCACTTAGTTTTCCCACTTGGCATTTCAGCGCCATTTCTCGCTCACGTGCTGCTACCAGCTCTGCCCGTAACTCTTCCACCTTTTCACTTTGTTCCTGTAAATTTAAAATTGTAACTGGAAATTTTAATGAAGCACTTCACCAGAAAAAAAAGTCCCAGAATAAAATCAAGTTATTTTTAGAACATGGAGACAATTACATTTGATCGTTGCTGTGCCCGTTTTAAATTTTCTCGTTCTTGCGAATTCAAAGCATGCAGCTGATCAATCTGCTGCTGCAACACCGCTTCCTCTTCATTACTTTTTTGAAGTCGTTCATTTAATTCTTGAGCAATTTCACTTTGTGAGTTTAGTTTAGTGTGCAATTCACTTTGTTGTTTTCTAGCTCGTTCTTCCGCCTCTGCATGGTGACGGCATTTCTCATTCAGCTGGAACAAAACTTAGTAAATTCATTAGAACCAATAATTAAAACCATCTCCAAAGTTAGAAGCTCTTAAACGCATAAATGACAACCAAAACTCTTCTGATAAACAGTTCAGTAAAATAAGCATGTTCTCGACAAACCTCCCCAATCTGTCGTTCAAGCTCCTTCACACGGTCTTCCACTTTCGATTTGATAGTCAACTGTTCTTCCAAGGAAGTTATCATTTTAACTTTAATGTTCATTTCTTCACGTTCCATGTCAAGTTTTCGGGCTAAATCTTTTACTTGTACCTGATATGCTGCTAATTCTTTCTCAAGCTCTCGCTTCTCATCCTATAATTTTGTAATAAAGACAGCATAAAATTATATAAAGTTCACATATCAAATGAAAAATCAATTCGATTACAATTAAACAAGACAATTAATCGACATACTTCAAGTTGAGATTCCGATATTTGATTCAGCTGATTTAAAGCAGCTCGAACTTGCACGGCATCGCTTCTTGATATCGCCTCACACTTCTTTTGAATATTGAAAATCGGTCTAAAACACAATTTACAATACAAAAAATTATAATACACATGATGCTAATTTTAGAAATAAAATTAAAACCAACCCCGCTTCGTTAGAATAAGTGAAACCGACAAAAGGTAGTTGATTGCCAGCGAAGGACTTCGGGATTTGAAAAAACTCAGCAGGATCCGGTTCTTTTGCCTCGATATCATCAAAGTGGGAAGCATCATCGTCACCCTTCAGTTCTGGAATCACGGGAGGCACGGCTGAAACGATTATTTTTTTTTCATGACTTGTGAAATAACAGAAAATATATTTGATACTTCCGAAAACTAATAACTAACACCCTGACCTTTTCGGATGCTTTCGAAATTCCATTCATCATTCTGAAAAAACGGATGCTGCTTTATGCTTTCGACACCATCCTTACCAAGCCGTTTCTCTGAACTAGATAAAAAAGCCCGAACCAAATCTTTGGCATTTTCGGACATCTCAACATCTTCAGGGAAACTGAAAATCATCCATTAAAGTTTGCAATATTTTGAAGGAATTATTTGTTTCATATGAAAAAAAGAAAAAAAAAACGAACTTCAATTCTGTTGCATGATTCCTGATCCTCGTATAAGTCCCCATCAACGAATCGGCGTAAAATGGTGTTTCACCAACCAACATTTCGTACACAAATATACCTACAGCCCACCAATCAACTTCACGACCGTATACCCCTTCAGTGCCTTGAAGCTCCAACACTTCTGGACTGATATAATCAGGAGTACCAACCGCAGTAGTACACTTTACTAAACCATCCTGCAAATAAGTGAACGAGGCGATTTAAAAGTGGACTCATCCACACAGTCTCCACAAGTCAGCTTCAAATTCCTTCCTAAGGCACACTTGACAAGATATGAACGAAAGAGACTGTAATAATTATAAACATCTGAGAGAGCCAAATTTTGTTTGTACTTTAGTATCTCTAACATAGTACTTACCGAACCCATACGCAGACAAGTACCAAAATCAGCCAATTTAACATGGCCCGATTTACTTATAAGCATATTATCTGGCTTAACATCTCGATGAATATAACCCATTCCATGCAAGGTATCCAAGGCCATTACAAGTTCAGCTGCATAAAAACGAGCCCATTTTTCAGACACATCGTATGAAGTCATTAAGTTGACTAAATCCCCTAAAAAATGTCCCTTTGCAGCATTTGTCACAGAAGCTATATCTTTTAGTACTTCCTTAATTCCGAAGTATTTCTATCATTGGAATTTCTTCGAGAAAAGCAATTAAAATAACATTTATTCCTTCTGTAATTAAACTAACCTCCAGGCATATACTCCATTACCATATACAAAAACTGTGTATCTTGGAAAGCATAGTGTAAACGGACAATCCATTCCGAATTAGCATGCGCCATAATATCTCGTTCTTCCCAGAAAAATGCAGAATCAGCTCGCCGCACCTTGAATAGGATAACATAATTTTTCTTCAACAGTTACCAGCTTCGCTGGCCTTCTTTAGAACTAAGAAATGACATCTACGTATTCCCCTGTTATGAACTTACCATTTCATTTTTGTTCAGCAATTTCATAGCGTAAACATTTCGCGATGTAATATGCCGCACTAATTGTACTTCGCCGTAAGCTCCACGTCCTATAACTTTGATAAGCTGGAAATCGGAGCCTTTTAGACGAAGCGATGTAAGTATCTCTACTGCTTTGCTATCTAAAGTAGAAACTGTACTAGTTAACCGTCACAAGCATTCAATTAATGTATAATTTCAATATAAAACAGCCGGAAAATAATTTCAGGGTAAAAGAGAGATCACTACATACAGGCGCCTATTAGCAGGATAATTGGAATAAAGAAGCTGCAAATTGTTATCTTTTGTCTTCTATTGTCTTTAATTAAAAATAACGAAGCACTGCGCTTTCAGAAATGGTTCTTTTTGGAAAGAGGATTAGAAATTACTTACAACGAGTAACAAAATTGTCGATGTTTTTTGTCCGTCTTAGTAAAGGATAATTGCAGTCTTCCACCAAAGCCGCTAGTGCATCCTGTAATTGGAGTTCTGTAGCACAACAAAAACGTGAAATGAGTAAGTTAAAAATAATAATATTTTACATGTAAGTATGGAACTTTGCTTGATATTTCCTAGCAACAGGGAAGAAATGAAAGAAAAAAAAAACACTTACTAGTAAGCCGTCAACATTGAGCAAGGAACGGGGGTTGAGAAGCTGCTCGGCCAATTCAGCTGCTTCCCCCATTTCGTCTGCAAATTATTTTCATCCTATCTTTAAATGTTTCATAACAACATGAGGACCCATTATTCATTCTTTAGCAAAATCATTCTATTTTTGAATGCAAACGTTATCAAAGTTGCTCCAACTGTGGTAATAAAATTTGCTAAAACTACCCCAATTTACATGTGCACCACGGCTCTTAATTTTTTTAATCTACTGGTTATAGATCTCTGAAAACAAGGTGTGCATATCCTATTCTTATGTATCGAAAACTTCGAGGTTTCTGCGCATAAGTGTCGCTAAACTCAAGACTTAGTGTTGGAAATATAAACAAAACCAAGGATAAATAGATGAAAACCTTCCCAGTGGTGAAATAGATTTACATGACTGAAAAGGCTTCCACTTTCTTTAAACACTTTAAAACTACTTGTGGGGAAGTTCATTATTCATTGGTCCATATCAAATCATTTATATCTATATTATCCAGTTAGAACCGAACCTGTTAAAAATTTAATAAGTGCAGACGATCACCACCAATTCATGCCTAAAGAGGATAGATGACATTATGGCAAATTTTTTTTTATCAAATTACTTCTGTCTCCGCAATTCTTTATCCAAAGAATTTACCCTTGAGATAAATGGATGCAAACGTTCAAACTTTTAAAAAAGTACACTCAAGTTTGAATCAGAATCTTCCCTGTAATAAAAAAAATACCCTAAAGGATACGAGTAATATATTTATTCTGGACATGCATTTGTTCAAAATACAGATCAAAGCGCAGAAGAATTTAAATATGTAGCATGGACATGTCAAAGCTACATGGAAGACAGCTCAACGACTAGATGTTTAACAAGAACGATACAGTAAAAAGAATTCCGAGAAAACGCTTCACGAGCAAAAAATCTAGACACATAAGTTCGAATTTTTTCATGTCAATTCGACTTCATTAAAAAGAAAAAATCATCTGTAAATCCTGCTGTTCCCTTTGAAATATCAATGAGCCAACCAACAGAAATTTCTAGCCAAAGAAAAAAAAATTTCTTTTAGATTTTCAGAACAAATTTCTCTTTGAATTCTCTACTTCCATGAAATCTTGATATTTAAGTACATGCACTTAATGAGTTCTCAAATTCTACAATCAAAACAACGTTTTTAGATTTCATCGTTCAACCTGTTACTGACAACGAAATCTCAGATGTCAGAATATTCTCCATATTCCACTTTTATATTTTCCTCAGTAAAAATTCCCGGATGACATTACGGAAAAATTGTTGAAACTTGGAACTTCTTTTTAGGAAATTATTGAGAAATAAGTCGAAAACAAACAATACTGTTTACTATAGATGTTAACCAGAAGCATATAGTATCGGAGGTTAAACGAGGAAACAAAATTGACTTTCAGGAATCCAAGGAAAGCCGTGGAATCCTACAGAAGATATGGTAATGACTAGAATAAGTATGAGGGAAGGAGACAGGGCAAGAAAAAAGAGGCCATACAATCATTATAAAATCTAGACTTGATTAAAAATTAGATCAGAAAATATTCTTATAATAGAGCTGACTTCAAACGACTGAATAACTTGATCAAAAGTCCCATTAGAAAAGACTCTGTAAGAAATTATTAAAAAAAACACATCGTACTTTTTTTTAATCTCCAGCTTGAGAGAATAAACAACAATAATGAGTAACAGATAAATTTTATCCTTAAAATCGTAATCCGTGACATTATTCGATAACCTAAAAATTCTACGTGCTCTTAAGAGATAAATATTCAACGGCAACAATTACAAGCATTAGATTAGAATAAGAACAAGTGAATGACAGATGAGATTTCTGTAAGAATATGTCAGCTTTGTTTACTCTTAACACCATACTTTTCCTTTATTTTATCTTGATGTTCTGGAAACGGATCGTAATTGCTTAGTAAGCCAGCGCCATAATAAGTATACTGGGAATTGAGAACATTGATATGATAAGTCTTCTGCAGCTTTCGCCGCCGACGATGCAACTGAAAAAAAAAAAAAGAAAAAACCTCAAAACTTATTTTCCACGACAGTCCCAAGTTTCATGCAGATAAATAAATATTGCAAAACAGCAAGTGAAAGATCCAAAAAA